>QFET01004190.1:0-45585 GCA_003316355.1 Tuber calosporum
ATCGAAGACCATTCAACATTGGCACCAGAGTTCTTATTAGAGGACGCCCTTACACCTCCGCCCCTGGACGATCCAAGAACCTAGAGCCTCGCTGGTATGGACCCTTTAAGGTCCTAGAGCATGACTCTAGTAGCGATAACTACAAGCTGGAATTGCCTAAGAGAATGGAGCGCCAGAAGCCATACTTTCACATCTCATACCTCAAGGAATACCATGAGAATGATCCCAATACATTTACATCCAGGAGGATGGATAGGCCGGCCCCTATACTCATCAACAATGCAGAAGAATGGGAAGCAGAGGAGATACTGGATTATCGCCTACCGAACAACAGAGTCGAGTTCCTGGTACACTGGAAAGGGTATGAAAGGAGAGATGACTCTTGGGAACCTATCGAGAACCTGGAGAACTCTATGGAAATAATAGCGGATTATTGGAAAAAAAACCACATCACAGAACCGATGCCTAAGATCACCTCCCACTATGTCAGGACCTCTTGGGAGCCTATGGAAGTCTCTACAATCCCTTGCCCCAGAACCATAGTACCCAACGATTTCTGGCAGCCCTATAACGATGAAGAATACGATTCTGCAGGCTCAGATGTATCTACTTCAACACTGATGATGATTCTATGCTCTGGCCTTGGGAGAGCGGCGATGAGGCCTATGGCCTTAGGAGAAGATAAGTTTTGTTCAGATTTTGAGGATGTAGCATGTGTACATGTTTCGTTACCTCTATTCCAACTCTCGTTAGCCTTTCCTTTGTCAGATTACATTCATTTGATTTGATTTCTTTTGTATTTGATTTCCCTATCGGAATCTCTAGAATCCGGCGCCCTTATTAGTGTATGCTTTGGAGGATCGGCAGGATTGTGCCCCAGGAGTTCCAAGGGAAGGAACAGGTCATGTATACCAGCGGTAGGATAGAGGCAGTGTTGGTGGAAGCCCCAGGGTTTCCAGGACTCCGGCATGGACACAGGATTCCGGTAGCTGTACACTCACCGGTAATGATAGTGGCTGCGGGTTTCCAGAGCCTCAGCTCTTGCAGGAAAGATTTCATGTATTTAAGAGAGGTCGCCTGGCTAGCAGGAGACATCAGACTTCAGACAGATGCCTAGACAGTGAATACACTTGGTTGAACGGCGATCCTATTGTTCCTCTGCGCTCTATAGACCATTCAATTGTACTCCCCTTGTCTTCACCTCCCAGCAGGTCTCCCTTAGACACCAAAGCGATAGCAGGCTACCGCTTAGGCTCTATTGTATAACCGTTCACACAGGCTAGCGCCTGTTACACCAACCCAAAGAAGAGTATTTTCTTTGCACAAAAGCTTGATATCCTAAGTCACCTTATCGATGGTAAAGGCATTCACCCAGCACCAGAGAAGATCAGAAGCGTTGAGGACTGGACAAGACTACAGAACAGAAAGGATCTTCAGCGCTTTAGGGGGTTGGTTAATTATATCTCCCAGTTCCTACCACATATCGCCACCATTACTGCACCAGTTACACAGCTTACCGGCGATGCTGAATGCATATGGACAGACTTGCAGGAGGTAGCCTTTCAAGCAGTGAAAAAGGCAGCAAAAAATCATCAAGTTCTTAGACCTATGGACTATACCAACCTAGAACCAATCTGGCTATTCACCGATGCATCTCCTACCAGCAGTGGCGCTTGGATAGGCCAAGGACCAACTAGAGATTGAGCCCACCGGTAGGATTCCATTCCAGGAAACTGTCATCCTCTCAGAGTAACTACCTCAACCACCAACAGGAAGAGCTTGCAATAGTTGAGGCTGTACAAGCCTTTGCCCACCTGTTGTCCCATACAAGGTTCACCATAGTTACCGACCATGCGAGTCTTACTTAGCGCGTCACACAGAAGAATCTCAGTGAGCGGCAGCAGAGATGGATAATGCATCTTAGCCACTTTGGCTTTAAAATAGAATTCATGCCTGGAGCTTCGAACTTTCTGGCAGAATATCTATCCAAAGTTCATGAAACTAATTCAGGGCCTCAAGATATAATACTACCGGACTCCACCTCCGAAAATTCAGATCTCCAGAACCACAACTCCAATCATATTCAAACCAAGTACATGTTACACATATGGGAGATGGTACTAGACTTTCGAGTCTAAAGATGTGATGGTATATAGCGCCGGGAGGTGACTATATTGACTACAACCTACACTGGCGAGAAGTAGGATCGTATCCAGAACTACTCAGCCTCGGTGAAAGATGACAGAGTAATTTATCCAAGTGGATCTATTACGTATTCTGCATTCTTGATAATCCGAATGCATCTGCACATGAGTGCATATATGCAGGAAAGACAGCCATCCAGACTGATCACCTGGTATTCCGTATGATGTTCGCAAATGGGCGGCATCAATTTGAACTTAGTTCATTTGGCAAAGAGATCGAAGGCTATCTACTGCTGCAGTGCTTGACACCCTCAGATAAATAGATAGTACGGGGGATCATTTGCTGTAGTGGGGTCATACATCTTCAGGGTCAAACAGTGTTCGCACTATTTAGACCATGGCCGAAGTTTCCAAGGATACTTCTTTTATATGGCCAACCTAAGTACTCGGAATAGTGTATAAATAGTTAGCAGTCCCCCGTAGTTAAGGGATCATCAAGCAAGGGAGAAGAGACCTTAACAATATATTCATATATTCAGTTATTCAGTTATAAAGCCTTCGAGAACCTTTTTATCTTAACCATACTTTTACCGAGCTTTCCTGACAGTTCTCCGATTTTTTCGATACAAGTACGGCCTAGTCAATTCAACAGTACCGAATTAGCTACCCCGTAACAGTACACTTCTTCCTCATATTATAGCCTAGATTCCGACAGCGAAATGGAAACCATTGAAGAAACACTGCACTCTCCATCCCTCACTACTCGCTATTCTATGTATCGCTCCTCCCCATACTACCTAGCAAGCAAAGAGATCGTAGCGAATGCAGTCACTCGCTCCAAAAGTGTAAGACTAGCGCTAGCAGTAACGATTGCAGCATCCAGGCAGGCAACTCTTGGGGAGACAAAGCTAGCTTGAACCTTCACCAGACTAGAGAGGAACGAAGCCATTCAGTGCTCTCTGGGACTGCCTGCTATGATGACCAGTGCCTTACACACAGAGACAGCAAAGAAGCAAATGGATATTTCCCTAAGGACCCTGAAAAGCGAAAGCAAGCCAAGAAAGCGAAAGCAACATCAAATACCTCAATGAATAGTAGCCCCCCTCCATGAAACGATAGCTCTATATCCCTACCCTCACGAGGAAACAAATACCCCAGACTTACAGATATGTTAACTCCTGCCTCCACACCTCCAGCTTCACCAGCTTCGCCAGCTTCTAGGCCCCTCTATAGTGATCCTGTAGCTTTCTGGAATTCTACTGAAACTCATAAGGCTCAGACCTTCCTTGGTACCCTCCATTCATCCCTCATGGGAAAATTCCGCCCTGCTGTCATTGAAGCTCTCCAGAAAGACCCTCTTTTCCAGCGAGTCCTGGAGAAAACTGACAAGCTACACTATTCAATGCAGGATGGCCTCCTGATAGCTGACAATACTAACAGCTATTCTAACATCTATATCCCTATGGGACCCTTAGAAAGGGGAGTATCCCTGCGGGATTTCAACCTTAAAACAGTTCATGAAGGCATAGGACACTTCTCAGCTCACAAGTCCTACAAGTATGCCTCTTCTTTCTTCTGGTGGCCTCAGATGCGGCAGCACTTTATAGCCTACTGCTAGTCTTGTGATTAATGCCAGATCAACAAGGAACCCACTACACTTCCGGTAGGTAGATCTCTAGCCCTTCCAGCACCTGACAAAGCCTACCAATCCCTTGCCATCGATTTCACTGGCCCCTTCAACAAATCAAACAACCATACAACTATCATAGTTATTATCGATTGCTTTCCCTCCTACCCTCATCTTATACCACTTCAGGACTCTGCCACCTCCGAAAAGGTATTCGGCAAGCTTCAGAAGTCTATATTTCATGTTCATGGACATCACCTAAGCATAGTAGTGGACTAAGACTCCCGCTTTACCGGAAAGTTCTGGTCTCAGATGATGAAGTTAATGGGAATTCAGGTGTGGATGGCAACTCCATACAACCAGCAAACCAAGGGCCAGGTAGAGGGCCGGATTCGCACCCTTAAACAGATGATGAGGAACTTCATCAACCAACGGCAGAAGAACTGGTCCACTGCCCTCCCAGCGATAGCAGCAGCTATGAATGGTGCCCCCCATGAATCCTTAGGAATACCTGCATACCAAGCACTCTATGGACACCCTTGGAAGCTCTTCAATCCTGTCCTCAGATCGCTAGCAAAGTACCAGCATGGGACGAGATCTTGAATGCCCATGAATCCTCCAGGATGGTAGTTGATATAGCCAGAAAGCATGCCACATTCCGGCAGACTGTTCAAGCAGATAAAAAGAGGAACCCCTGTCGAAGACAATTCAACCTTGGTACCAGAGTTCTTATTAGAGGACGCCCTTACACCGCAGCCCCTGGATGATCCAAGAAGCTAGAGCCTCGCTGGTTTGGACCCTTCAAGGTCCTAGAGCATGACTCCAGTAGTGTTAACTACAAGCTTGAATTGCCTTGAAGAATGGAGCGCCAGAAGGCATATTTTCACATCTCATGCCTCAAGGAATACCATGAGAACGATCCCAATAGATTTGCATCCAGGAGGATAGATAGGCCAGCCCCTATACTCATCCACAATGCAGAAGAATGGGAAGCAGAGGAGATACTGGATTATCACCTACAGAACAACAGAGTCGAGATCCTGATGCACTGGAAAGGGTATGAAAGTACTGATGACTCTTGGGAACCAATCAAGAACCTGGAGAACTCAATGGAAATAATAGCGGAATATTAGAAAGAAAACCACAGCACAGAACCGATGCCTAATATCACCTCCCACTATTTCAGGACCTCTTGGGAGCCTATAAAAGTCTCTGTAACCTCTTGCCCTAGAACTATCGTACCTAGCCATTTCTGGCAGCCCTATAACGATGAGGAATACAATTCTGCAGGCTCAGATGATAGCTACTTCAACACTGATGATAATTCTATGCTCTGGCCTTGGGAGAGTAGTGGTGAGGCCTATGGCCGTAGCAGAAGATAAGTTTTGTTCAGATTTAGGGAATGTAACATGTGTACATATTCCGGTACCTCTATTACCACTCTCGTTAGCCTTTCCTTTGTCAGATTACATTTATTTGATTTGATTTCTTTTGTCTTTGATTTCCCTACCAGAATCTCTAGATTCTGGCGCCCTGATTACTGTAGGCTTTGTAGGATCGGTAGGATTGTGCTCCAGGAGTTCTAAGTGAAGGAACAGGTCATGTATACCGGCGGTAGGATAGAGGCAGTATTGTGGGAAAGCCCTAGGCTTTCGAGGACTCTGGCAGGGCCACAGGATTCCGGTAGCTGTACACTCACCGATAATGATAGTGGCTGCGGGTTTCCAGAGCCTCAGCTCTTGCATGAAAGATTTCATGTATTTAAGAGTGGTCTCCTGGCTAGCAGGAGACATGAGACTTCAGACAGATGCCTAGACAGTGAATACACATGATTGAACGGCGATCCTATTGTTCCCCTTCACTCTATAAACCATTCTATTGTACTTCCCTTGTCTTCGCCTCTCAGCAGGTCTCCCTTAGACACCAAAGCCATAGCAGGCTACTGCTTAGGCTCTATTGTATAACCGTTCAGACAGGCTAGCGCCTGTTACATAGACCAAAAGTCCAACTTTTCAAACCTTAAAGGCTCTACAACTAAGACAAGAGTTAATCAAAAAAAGTACCTACCTATTATTCTACTTCACCTCTGATTTCTAAAATATGGTTTTTACCTTAGTTAGACTTTGTTGTATCTTTCATAGGAGGAATGAACTTCATTGTTATTTCTCAGACCAAGCTTGCTAACTAAGTACAGTACCCAACATTGATGCGTCCTCCGTTAAACCCTAACTCTCATATCCGAACATGCTCCACAACCTAGGTCATAGCCCTCACACACTACTCTACAGACTTACCAAGGTAAAGCCTCATGGCCTGTTTGGCAACGCTGCGACCGTTCCCCATCCAAAGTGACCAATTCGCAATGGAAGGAAAACAATTTTTGTATGGGGAACGGTCGACGAACGGAACGGTCGCAGCGTTGCCAAACAGTATTTCTAAATGAAGAAAATTCTAGTAACCGTTTTGGAGTGCTTGAATCATACTGGTTAAATCTCTATTTTCCAAACCTACAACATCGGTGACCCCTAACCCACCCATCGCAATCTTTTGAAATCCACAAACCACTTCTTGGAACTACAATTCCTGGTATTTCTTGGCATTTCATTGATGGTCACCAGACAGGCCCTTGTGACATTCCATGTACGGTAGCCCAAACCATCAACCTGCCATTATTGCAGTTTCTCGTTGCAACTCTCATTTTACCATTCTGAAGGTTTCCAAACACCTTGGTAACCAAACGCGCCCTAAGTCAGGTCCCCCTTTTTTTGTTTGTATCCAGTGTTGGTTATATTGTCATGTTCATTGATTAACTTACGATCAATCATTACCATCATATCGCGAACAAACAAGCTAGGTATTATGGTTACTAATTAATATCCGCAGCGTAAAGGGACAACGACTAAAGGAAAAGAGGAGAGAGGGATGGCAAAACAATTGGAAAACAAATTCGCAAGACAACTTTGAGAACCGCCACTAATAAAATTATTTCATCTGTTCAAGTCAATTTCCATCCATCTCCCAACGCTCCAACATTCTTACATGTAGCTCAACTCGTCGGGCTCGCCAATCTCCAACTCGCTCAGCCCCACTGTTTGCTCGTTTGGATATCCCGCTGCAGTATTCTTGAATTTCTCTCCAGCTGAATTTGCAGACTTCTTCGCCGTGCTCTTGGCCTTCGCGGTCTTGAGTGCCTTGGATGCGATCTTCGGGGTCATTTTGACGCGTCTGATCGGTACTGGTTCTTCGGGTTCGCTGAATTCAATGAAAATCCCAGGGTAGTGACCGCCGTCGCCGCCACTACTGATGTCGACCTGTCTGCTCGGTGCGAGGGCAGCTTTAGCCTTCTTATGTCTCATTGCCTTGGCCAACTTGGGCTTTTTGGTCGTCTTGGCGTCAGGCAGCTTGGAAGTCTTTGCACGTTTTCTGGGGTTTTCGATTTCCAGCTCGTCGGTTTCCCATGCGCGCTTCGCAAGAAATGTATCTGGGTGGGGCGTATCATGTGGAACCTTTCTTGGTGATCTTCTGAGGGGTGCCGCCGCATGGCCCGTGGCGGAACGCGGGGATTCTTTGTCCTCGAAAGACTTCCTGGAAGGGGTTTGGTCCATGTATTCGGAAGTGGTAGATTCCTCCTGCTCATACATCTCCTCGCCATATAAATCTGAATGATCCTCCAGGTATTGCGCATCTTCAGGCTTGGAGAAATGAATCGGCAGCGGGTTATCAGATGGATAATCAGGATTTCCCCCCACTAGAACACCCTGGAATGCAGTGAGAGGTGCCAAAGGAGGAACCCCTAAGGGTTTTTCCGCTACTATCGGGTCCATGTAGACAGTGAACTGCCTTCCTGGAGTCTCTTCGATAATTCTCGAGAGCGGGGGTCGGAGGATGCCAGTGTGCATATGGATGATTGGGGTAGAAGGGCCTCCTTCAGTCGTAATGTCGGAGGGACTACTTGAACCATATTCCTCTTCGCTCACGCCCTGTGTTTGTTGGCGGCGGCTGTTGGCATGCTCAGCTGCGCCAATGTCCGAAGATTCGTGTTCAACGGATTTACCGTTGTCTCGTCTATTCTCCTCTGCTTCAAGCTCAGAGTCAGAGCTAGAATCGTCACCCGGAAGCCTGTACTCATCCTCGGCAATGGGTGGGCATCCGTGACTGTCAATGAGAGCCCTGCGCCACTGAGTTTCCTCAGGTTTCACGAAATTGTGCTGGTCAGCAAGCGCCCAACTTGGCCTCCTTGCGCCCGAAGGCCATCCCGCCGTAGAGCCTGCGATAGCAGCTTTCTGATACCTTTCCAGAGGCTCAAAAGGCTCATCATCAATCTCTGTTTCCCCAGAATCGCAGGAATCATAATCTTCGTTAATCTCCTCCCTGATTACCATCCTGCCTTTCTCGGCTGCCTGCGGGACGGATATTCCGACAGTATTGATTGGTGGGAAGGCGGCGATCTGGCCAGAGCTAGGGCTGGGTGGAGGTGCCTGAATTGTCTGCCTAGTTTCACGCTTGGAGTTGTCTCCCATGTATCCTAAAATAGGGGCCGAGAAGTGACGGGGACCTGTTACAACAGGATCACGGTTTGCTCTTAGAGGCTCGGTATTGGGATACAAGAGCGGAGGTGAAGACGTGGGACTTAGACCCGGTGATCGGACCATTCTTTGGGCCTCCCAATCGCCCCAAAATTGGCTTCGAGCGCCTAGAAGAAGTTAGTAACTCACCACTATAGGGAATTAGGACTAGGCAACTTACTGTCGCATGGAGTCTTTGGTATGCTCGCAGCCGCAGGTGCAGAGCCATCATTGGGAATGACCCCAAGCTTACCCTTGACACAGGTCAAGTCATCCTGGATCTTAGAAAGAGCCGACTGAATCTTGGCCTGGGAATTCCTCCTCTCCCAGGTATCATACTGGTTCTTCAGAACAAGATATTCCATAATTCCGGTCGGCGTGAGTCTGCCAGTAGGAACTTTAGGCTCAGTAGGGATGCAGTTTGGGTCATTCGGCGGAGGGGAAGGTGTATTCTCGGGTGTAGTAGAGGATTCGCCTTGCCCCGTGGATTCAATCTGACCGCCGGCTGACTGGGATGCGATTGTCTTGACAGCGGGGGATCTCTGGGGACTCATTTCGATCGTACCCGCCCAGCTAACTGCCTTGCGTCGCTCGGGGATCGTGAGCTTCGGACCGGTGCTGTCGGCGGCATCGGCCCCATCTCCCATAGTCTGAGCAATGGCAAATTTATATCTGGAAGATATAGTAGAAGCCTCAGGAGCAACCATCCTGGGAATGAACGTCCTAATCGGTTGGGAAGGGGACATATTCCCTTCAGCGCCATCGCTGCACTCACTCTCAACATTCGGCGAGGTAGCATCCTTCTCACCCTTAGTTCTCCTGGCTTGCAAATCCTTAAGCGGGGAAGAATCGGCAGGCCCCTCATAAGGATCGCTCTGAGCCCCCGCGCCTTCAAATACCGTATCAGTCGGGAAACCAATCTCCTAGAAATAAAAAAACACTTCGTTAGCTCACATCACGGCCACCATCGCCACCGAAAGAAAAGGAAGAGGGAAAAAATGAAGAAGAAAAAGGATTAGAAGAACTCACCCCTTGCCCCCACCTATGGCTCAGTGCCTTATGGCCACACTCCCAACAAACCTGTTGGTCGTCAGAAACATACTGGTCACGCCACTCGTACCTGTTGGAGGAGACTTGGAAGTCGGCGCATAGGCAGTTCCTGCAGGAGTTGGTGATGAACTGGCTGCCGCGAGATGGGCCAATTGCTTGGGAGGTGGACATTCTTAAAGTTGGTTTTAGTTGTTGTGTGGAGAATAGTTTTTGTTGTTGTTTTTGTTGTTGCTGGCGCTCAGAGGTGGTGGTGGATGAAAGGGTGGTTTCGAAGCTTTTGAGAGAAATACTTGTTGGTTTGAGTGGGAGCGCCGAGAACATATATTTCTTATCAATAGAATGGTGGTGGTGGTGGCTGTCCAAGAGGGCTTTTAGGTCAGGGTTGGGGGAGGAAGAAAAAAAGTGGAAGCAGTATTGACGGGATGTAGGGCTGGGTTGGCTTTGGTAGGTTTGGAGAAGTATCGTGTGAGAAGCTGTGATTGAGCACGGTAGCGTTTAGTTTCCGGAACTAAAGTGGTGACCTATGTGGGATTCTGGAGATGTAGAATGGAGCCTTAATTTAATTATCACCTAACGATTAAATACATTTCTACAATCGTATCAAGTTCCAATAGGAGCGCTAGTTGTCTGTCTGTGTGTTAGTTTCTCTGCTCTTGATTCCTGTATTTGTTTCAAGTTACCACTTTATTCAATAGTCTACTGTTTCTACGGTGCCGATCGGGGAAAGTTTTCAAGCCAAGTTGTGGGCTTGAATATGTGGGATATTTCATGATTGCTATCGTACCGTATGATAGCAAACGGTTTCGCCGAGGGTGTGGGGTTGGGAGTTGGATTCGGGAGAATAGATAATCCGCGCCGTGCTAGTTCAGTGGGAGGAGATTGCGGTCTACAGCATGTCCGGTGCACTCTTGGCTCCCGATCCCCCAAGGTCAATGATAACTAGAGAATAAACTACCCTCTGACTACTACAGGACACTCCCACCACAGTGCTGTAAGAGCGCTTCTCAACCGCTCACTAATATCACCTTCTTCGAGCGATGTGGTATACAAAGAGCCTAACGCTAGAAAATGTTTGACCACTCTCGTTAGCCTTTCTTGCGCCCCGAGGACTCTCGCGAGCACTATAGTGTTGGTTATGGCCGCTGGTGATTATGTTGAGGTCTCGGTGGGGGAGTCGACAAAGGGATTGCGGAATATGAGAAATGAGCAGCGCCTCAGAGAAGCTGAGCTTGGGAGCCTTGGAATTACTGGTACCGTGACAAAAATATTCGGACCACTGGCAGTTATACACCCAAAATAGCCGGATAAACAAACTCACAGCTCAATAATGTCAGAGCAAGAAATCTCAAAGAACCGCGAGGATCACGAGAACTCCTCTTTTTTTTTTTTGCAAGGCTGTGGAAGTATTGAGCACTGAGGTTGGTAGTGTGATATGTTTTTCTGCTACAGTTCTTTAGAGGGGGTGACAGGACGAAAATCCCACGGGTGACGAACAGGGATGAGCAACGAGTATTTTCATTTTATTTTGTTACCCTACTTTGACGAATTCACTTCTTTCCCCTTGGCATACCAGTATTATGATACCGTACTCGTATGATACCCTAGTTCGTCACCCACCTGTTTTTGTGGGGCTCCCATTGAAGACTAAAAAGCTCGATCTGTCCTATCATAAAACCGATTTTGTAGGCGGGGAGAAAATGACGGACAGCGACGATCTATTTTTGGGGTACAACCGTCATTAGCGCAATTTTTTTGGTCAGGTATCATCCGGTACCTTAACTCTCGATACCTGGGTTGAACAAATATCGGTACAGTATGTGTTTCATGCTATTGTACTTTTTTGGTCTAGCGTATAATTAATTATAATAATGTTATTGTCATTATCATGATAGAAGGAAATACATTCTGTCAGGAGTAGGACCTGGTTTTGCTGGTTCGAGGGGTGGAAGAGGCAGTGTGCTGACTGGGTGTATGCACGAGTACTCTAGAATACCTGATGCCCACATTCTGATAAACTAGGCAGAGTACTAGCGTCAAGTGACCAATAGGTCTCTCCATATTATTTACTTACAAGCATATAGCTACTCAAAAAAAACATCCTCCGTCGGAGCTCAGCGAGCACTACAGTACTGTCCAATACAATCAGAGTCCCGCAACCACAAGAACCCTATCGGTCATTATGTATGATATACCGTGTTCATTCATATCTTACTGCGACTCCCAAGTATGGACCCTCTCTCATTCCATTCTCTCCCTTTCTCGGCTGGGTGTTATATACATGTTCAATACAAGGCTCATACTAAGCATTTGCCTTGTGAAAACAACATTCCAAGCACCCAAGCCCAAAGCATTCCTGAAAACCTAGGCCCTGGTTGTCAGGAGAAACGATAATCCGAAGGATCACCCGACAGCCCTTTTAGTGGGTCTTGGGACTTGCAATAGGCAATCAAACCCCGATATCGCAACACCAACCTATCGTACGAGTACCAGGAGTGCCAGAGGGAGGGAGATCTCAGCACACCAACACAAGCTTTACTGGAAACGCATCGTATAGTACATTACTTTTCCCCGTGTATCGGTGGTTCGAGTGCGGTCGGCAAGTATGGACTCACCCGCACCCGGGAAACCAATATGCCTTAGCGAGAAACCCTCCTCACGGTACGAGTACTCGAGTACTTGTATCCATCAACCGCAACATGCCCACTTGCAGCACAAGCGACAAAGTCTCACCTCGGCCTTCCTTCCCCCTCCAGTGCAAAGCTCAGCGAATCCCAACCAGCCGGAAGCGGCACCACGCTAGATTCGTCAACCGAATAAGGTACTCTACTTCGCCTTGGTCCGGGTTCGGGCGGATGGGTGATTGTAGTTAATTATTTCCCCCTTCGGCCTGACTCGGTGCGGGAAAAATGGTCACCAAGTGAAGTTCTTACACCATCGCTCGCTCGTGACGAGGTTGGGCTGCGCTAAATTGAAAGGTAACGCAAGCTAAGGTTCAGGTGGTGAGTAAATGGTTCAAATGCTTGCATCAGCTGTCCTGTATATCGGGCCCAATGTCATACGGGAGAGAAGGTTGATCGCTGCGGGGTGTAGACTGCTGTTGTGCGGGACGAAAACGTGCTCGATACAGCAAGATCTACCTTATTGCTGCTACTCGAGTACTGTACCGGTATTGCCTACGAATGGTTCGGACTTTGCAGTATCGATTATTTCAACAACCTATGATATGGGGCGTACCCCCCCCCCCCTTTTCCGGTATAGCCTTGTTCCGCTGTCTTGGTTCGGAGGTACTTGTCTGTCGGTCCGTCAGGGGGCAGGTGGCAGCAAGGGAAGATGGCTTTTTCAGTTTTAGTCTTTGGAGTGGATATTGAATGCGGACGGGACCTGGGGGCGTGCCCGTATAAATCTCCGACACCCGCCATTCTTCCCCATTCCACAACCCCCCGCCCATCCGTTCTGGTCTTTCCCTTCTTTTACCATCTATTCTCGTACATTCAGAAGTCTGAAAAAAACTTTGGCCTTGATCGAATTTTTAAATATCATGTACTCGCGACTTGTCCAGGGATTCCTCGCTGTACTTCTAGCCACGACTGTGGCGGGGGCACCCACTCCACATGGAGAGGTGCAGCAACGGCAATCGTGTTCTAATCCATTACAGAGAAGAGCTTGGTGAGTCCCCACCTCAATTTCCCACCTGCAGAGAATCGCACTAATAGTTATACAGGCACACACTCACAGACGACCAGAGGAGAGAATACATAAGAGCAGAACTCTGTCTGATGAACAGACAAGGCAAAACCGGTCTCCCAGGAGCTCGAAGCCTCTTCGACGACCTAATTGCCGTACACCAGACGCAAGCTGGGAACGTACATAACGACGGCTGGTTCCTGCCATTCCATAGATTACACATGCATGCTCATGAGAGGCTACTGCGCAGCGAGTGCAAGTATAACGGGAGCCAACCGTAACTCTCTCCTCCCTTCTCTCGCCTACGGTATCTAACGATGTATTAGATACTGGGACGAAGCCCGTGAGGCTGGCCAATTCACTCTTTCTCCCGTCTTCCGCGGGGATAACACTGGCTTCGGTGGTGACGGCGTCTTTCTAGGTGGCGATTTAAACCCTTTACGAAAGTGCGTCCGAGATGGCCCCTTCGCTGGCTACACGCTGCATAATGGCCCGGGATACTCGAACACAGCCCACTGCATCAACCGCGATATCAGCGATCAGGTCAGTGAATTGTCCTCCCAAGGCCAGATAGATAATTGCCTGGGGAAGCCGGATTTTCAGCAGGCGTGGCCATGTATCGAGGCGAACCCGCACAAGGGCGGCCATGGCGGTGTTGGGGGGGAGATGGTGAGTTGTCAATCGAAAGATCGGCTGGGGGAAGGGAGTGCTAACTCGTGATGGGTGAACAGGATAATGCAATTTCGTCGCCTGGTGATCCATTATTCTACCTTCACCACACGTTCCTGGACCGCGTGTGGTGGCAGTGGCAGGAAAAGGAGCTGCCGGATAGGCTCTACGATATCGCTGGGTATACCACCGGGTTCGAGCCCGAGGGCGGTTGGGTTCCTGCGACGCTGGACGACGAACTGGATATGAAGGGGGTTGTTCCAAACCAGAGAATTCGAGACCTTATGGACATTAGAGGTGGCGTGCTTTGCTACCAGTATATCTGAAGCACTAATTTATGGGTACGATGCGGTACGGTTGAGTAATTATTGTGGTATGTAATGGAGGCGGGATGGCACTTGTACTGTATTTATTTGCAATGGGATAGTGTATTTGTTTATTGCACTAATACATTGTTTTTACGGAAGGCGGAGACTTGGGGCGGGTGCTAGGGTGAGGTTGGTTTTCTCGGTATTCAGTGATATCGGATGGCGTGTGGAAAGCAACTACAATTCTACAAGTAATAGTCTCCCATCGCCTACGGTATCTATCCGCACTGTGCTATCACTAGTTCCCCAGTACAATATCGAGGTTAAGCATTGGTGTGCATCCTTATGGAGCTTGGCAGAATCATAACCTGTCCAGCATGGGGTTTTGATGTGGCTTGGATGGATTTGCCAAAGGAGAATTTAGAGAATGGGGACTATTTTCGGCAAAGTGAAGGGGCTTTTCTAGACTTGAACGTTGTTTGACTTTTTTTTTTTTGAAAAATCTTGTCTGCAGAGCTTCCATAATATGTTTTTCTTTAATCACTCGGGGGTGGACGTTAGTGATGGGATAGGCAGGGGTTTGAAGTACCTGTGCTCACTGCTCTCAGAGGTAAAAAATGATCAATTTAATTTGGTAGGTGTAATGCTAGGGGGGGTGGAAAGCTTTGGCATCTTGGACCCCTGCCCATCCCATCACTAACGTCCACCTCCGAGTATGTCTCAAGTCTTGCACGAGCAAATATTTTTCCGTTCTTATTTCGCCACATACAAATGCTGTTGCAGTGCTTATCTGCTCTAAAGCGATTTGAAGTTAGTGATTGTCGTTGCCGTGGTGATACAAGTATAAGAACGCACCCTGGTGCTCAACCTCGACAATACCCTCCTCCTTTCTTCACCATGCTAAAGTACTACGGCAGAAACGTGAATAATTGAACCGTGTGCTATGTCGTTAGGCTTTCCTCTCTCAGTAAGGTCAAGAGATTTTGGGCTTTATAGCACACGGTTCAATTATTCGAGTTCTTACGGTATTTATGGTTGCTGCACTTGAAAGCCAGAATCCCCAATGCAGTCCCTCCGCGTCGGGGACTCCGCTACGCTACTGAAAGTTACCGGACCAGGAACGCTTGTCTGCCGGTATTGGGCTGCCAGGGCTTTTCAGTGTCAGTGTGCATAACTGGAAACCATTGCATGATAGCGGAATCGACCAAACAAAAGTTTCGGGGATGTGAAAATGTGTGATATCGTTACCGGCAGGTTAGTGAGACCTTGAAGCACAGCACAGTGCAACTACTATACCCCAGCGCCACAGACTTTTCCTCTCGCTGTATGTAGTTGACGAGAACGGACTTGCTCTCCCGCTATTTTTGTCGAGATTGACTTGAGCGTCGGTGCCGGCGTGCGTTCTTGGATGAGCTGGGCAACAATTTTTAAAATCTTGCTGGCAGAGTATCGATGAAGCATTACTCTTTGAAGCTGCCTGCCCGATACCAGCAGGGATGCTTGGAGAGAACTTGTTGCAGAATTTCCAAGTTCTGTTCCCAATCTATGCTTCGACCAGTTCCATTTCCGGAACAACGAGAGCTTTTGCAGTTACCCAGAACGTGCAAGGGTTATTCCTGACTTATCATAATTCCTGACCAATGGTGATCTTCCTGTCTGAATATTTTACTTGAGAACGCTAGCTAGTGCTTGACTTGGATATTGTGTATTGTGACTCGAGGGGTAGTGTGAATTCCCCGCATCACGTGAAGTTGGAGGGTGTCCGCTCTCTGTCAACATCTTCATCCCTCGGTCTCCACTACCGTGGCGGGACACCACAAACTCTTAATTGGGACAGAGCACCAAAGAATCGCAGCAGCAATGGCAGTTCAAACCCCCTACCCCTCAAAAACCTACCTACGCTCCCTACTCCTCCACGAGAACTGGCGCTTCAAACAATCCTCGAATATAACCCCCATCGCTCAGACTTACACCCCCGTCGCTCAATTCCCCACAGTCGTGCATATAGACCTCTTGAAAAACGGGCTGATTCCCGACCCCTACGTTGGCATCAACGAACCCGACTGCTTGTGGATTAACGATGCCGACTGGACCTACGAGACCGTGTTTGCTCCCCCGGAAGTTTGCAAAGGGGAGAATGTATGGATGGTGTTTGAGGGGTTGGATACTGCTGTTGATGTTTACCTGGATGGGGAGCATCTGTTTTTTTCAAAGGATATGTTTATCCCGAGGCGGGTGGATGTTACTAGGATTTGTGGGAGGGAGAGGAAGGAGATGCAGTTGTTGTTGAAGTTTCGCTCGCCGACTAGGTTTGCCAAAGAGGAGGAGCAGAGGATTGGTTTTAGGAAGGCACCTACGGATAATACTATGATCGGGGGGCACGCTAGGATGTATCTCCCCTCTCTCCACATCTTGCAGTTTGGCTCCAGTGTTGATTGAGGTCAGGTACCTGAGAAAAGCCCAATACCACTGGGGCTGGGATTGGGGTCCTGCCCTGGCATCTACAGGGCCGTACTTACCCATTCGTCTGGAAATATTCGCGGGAAGAATGGACGACGTCAAGATATTGCCCAAGGTGCACGACGCGTTGGATAAAGCGGATATCAAAGTCTCCGCGAAAATATCAGGCTCGGAGGGGAAGCACGTCCTTGTGGAAGTCAAAGCGCCGAGTAGCGGAGTTGTGGAAAAGAAGGTATTTGAAGTGAAGGATGGGAAGTTTGAGGGGAGTATTATAGTAATTAAGCCGGAGCTCTGGTGGCCGCATACGCATGGCGCGCAGCCAAGGTATGAATTTACAGTGGAGTTATTGAAACATGATAAGGTATTCTACCTCCTCTCCCCTAGCCATTCCCTCCTAATACCAACAAAACAAGTCACCCCTCCACAGGATAACTAAAACCCTCGGCCTCCGTCACCTAAAACTCCTTCAACACCCACTGAAATCCTCACCCGGCACATCCTTCGCCTTCGCAATAAACCACACCCCCATCTTCTCCGGCGGGTCAAACTGGATTCCAGGCGACTTCTTCCTGCCGCGCTTCACCCACCCAAATTCCCAAGACGCAGACACCAACTACCGCCGCTGGCTAACCCTCGCCAAGTCTGGCCACCAAAACATGATCCGGGTTTGGGGCGGCGGCATCGTGGAAACAGACCACTTCTACAACCTCTGCGATGAACTCGGCCTTCTCGTCTGGCAGGACCTGCTCTTTGCCTGCGGAAATTACCCGGCGCACGACGAGTTTTGCGAACTGGTTAGGGAGGAAACGATTGTGCAAGTGACGCGCATTGTGCACCACCCCAGCCTGGTCCTTGTCTGCGGGGATAACGAAGACGTGTGGTTGGCTGGGCTGCGAGGGTGGGAGTATAAAGAAGAGGAGAAGACAGTTGAGGAATGGATGAGGGGGAATTTTCAGCATAGGAGGATTTTGGAGAGAGTTTTGCCCGAGGCGCTGAAGGTAGTCGGGATCAGTGAAGTGGGGTTGGAGTACTGGGAGAGTAGCCCTTTCGGAGGCAAGGGGGCCAATGCAAGGGATGTGGGGGATACGCATGTTTGGGATGGTGGGATCTATGCCTAGCCCAACCTTGCGAGGGTGGGTGTGGTTGCTGACGGGTGGTAGTCTGGCATGGTTTCATGCACCCGTACCAATCCTACAAGGACCTTATGGGCCGGTTTGTATCCGAATGTACCTCCTCCCCTCTCGTCCTCCCTAACTCACCCACAGCTAATATAACACAACAGTCGGATTCGAATCTCCACCGAACATGCGCACTATAAATCGCATGCTTCCCAACCCCACCACCCGTCAATCCCAATCTCTCCCCTTCCTAGCACACGACAAAGGTCCAGGGGCAGAACGCCGGGCGACGATGTATATGGGCGAGAACTTCCGCTTTAGAATGGATCCACTGGAAGACTACGTTTACTGCGCACAACTGTTACAATCCGAGGCAATAGGCTTCGCCGTAAACACTTGGCGCCGGGAATTCCGCGGGTCCGGGGAAGAGAATTGCTCCGGAGCGCTAGTATGGCAATTGAACGACAAGTGCACTCCCTCCTCCTCTCTTCCCTTTGTAAATATACAGTGACTGATGGAGAAGTGAAACAGCTGGCCCGGGATATCGTGGGCGATAGCAGACTACTACCTCCACCCGAAACCCGCCTTCTTCGCCATGAAGCGTGCTCTTGCACCTATATCGATATCATCCGAGCGAATAGCGATGAAAGAAAACTCGAACATCCTGCGCGGGTACCCAAAGCGCAAATTCAAGGTCGCCTTCTGGGCTTGCTCCTCCCTCCTGACCGAAACTGCCGCTACGCTAAGCTTCTCCGCGCATGATATCACCTCTGGCGAGGCCGCACCTATTTCTCAGCCTTCCGCACCTGCTAGCACCACCGTCAAACCAAACTGCACAACAGAATTAGTAACAATTGAAATTCAATTTCCAACTACAACTGTGGTCTCTGCAACACTTCGCTCTCCGATTGGGGAAGTACTAGCCCGATGCGTTAGCTGGCCGGACCCACTAAAGTTCGTCACCTTCGCGGAAGATCCACAAGTCCTCATTAGGATTAAAGACGGTAGGGATCAAGTCGTGGTCAGATGCACGAAGCCGGTTAAAGGTCTCGTGCTGCAAGTCCCGCTCGACGAAGGGGAAGACGCGGGTTGGGGCGATAATTGTATCGATGTGGTCCCTGGCGAGGAGGTGCATGTTCCGGTGCAGGGGTTAGCGAGGAAGGGGGTGGAGGGGAGGTGGTTGTGCGATTGGGAGGGGAAGAGGGGGGTGAAAATTATTCGGGAGTAGTCCTTTGTATGAATTGGGCTTGGTATGATATCGTGGGAATATCTTTGGAGTATAGTGTTTATTTAGACGGGTTTAACCAACATGGTATATCTTCGGTATGTATACAACACGATGAATCGCGGACTCAAGGTTAGGTAAATTCGCCAGTAATCATCACAAAAAAGAAAGACTCCCGGGGAACTAACGTCACGTAACTTTAACCCACACCCAACCTCCCTTATGCCAACAAACACCCCTCTTGAGCTAATCCAAATCAAGCCAGATTATCCTCCTACCCCCTAGCGATAACCCAATAAATTTCAATCTTCAAAAGCCGTCTTCCCATAAGCCAGTGTCCACTTTACGCAGAGCCTCATCACAGGATATCACCCGGTGACCGAACCGACCAGATACCATGCCAGATACAGTTCGTACTATACACACCCACTCCCAAGCAAAGGGAATCAAAGAACCTCAATTCACTCACCGCAGAACCAGATTCCACACTCATAGGGAGACGACAAGAGTACTGCTAGATAATACCGACACAGGACCAATTTGCTCCTCTCTACTCTACGGCATTCTATCCAAAATGATTTTCCAAAATTTGAAGCGCTATATAAATGAGAGGGAAACCCCCCGGGGAAACTCCGCAGGGGGGTTAAATGGATGGGGCGGACATTTCAGGTCTCCTTGTGCATAATTATAAGCCCTTGGAAACGTATCAACAATGCCCACAGATATGGCACATGATGGATGCTATCATGGGTTGTTGATCCTGTTCCGACCGTTAGGATATGGTATAATTCATCCACTTTTAATGGTGTCAATCCGGATCGGCGGCTCGTATCGGGCGGCCATCCCGAGGGTTGATTTATCTCCACCAAGTTCATTTAGCCGTTCAAGCGTTGCGCCATACACACTCTAAACCCGAGCCCCCCGAGCTTTTCTCGGTTTCTATGGATGGCCCGCTTTCCTAGGATCTCCTCCGTGATTGGGAAACCAGTAGGGTAAACCTATCAGTGGGCCTCATCGTGTGGAGTTTCCCGGCGCTACTCGCTCGGATGTTTGTGAAATACACCTGGGAATACTCCCGGTAGCCCTCCAGAAAGAAGTATTTCGATCACTCCCGGAACATACAGTATCCCATAAGGAAGACCGAGGTCAGGCGGGTTCTGGAGAACATGTCTCGGTGAAACAGGTAGTTCGAGTGGATTCTTGGCCCGAACACTCGCCTGGAGAATCGGCACGTATGAGGGAGGGTCCGTAGCGAGGACAACACAATCTATCATAAAACACCTCAAGAGTATATATGATATTAGGAAGTTGCACTTCCGGGAGGCCAACCACCATTCTGTGCTCTCGAAATTAATGGCCCATCCCTTGCCGGATCTCTTCCAATCAACCGATAACCAACCAGTTTGAGAAAGGCATAATACCTCGACACAACTCGTCGGTGATTACTCCTGATAGGCGGCAAATTGGAAATAAAAAAACTTGTGACGGTGGTGTAAGGTCGTCAGGCAAAAGTGTTGGTAAAACGGAAGGGCAAAAAGCAATCTCGTTTCGCTGAAACTTTTCATTGGCGATTGTATTTGCTTGAGAAACTTGGTTTGGTAAAGGTTAGAGAGCTAGTGCCTGTGGTTGTCCGGAGAATATGTTAGCAGAGTATCGTAGCGGGTCATGGGTAGGTGGGGAATGGGTATTCAAAAAGTATGTCTTGTATGTTTTCATACTCTGAAAAAAAAAAAAGACACTTTTTAACTGCTGAGGTAAGCATAACCCAAGGTGGTAATCCGGTATTCCTATATGACATTGTTATTGAAATGCCTTCACTTCCTATTCCCTCTCCCCTCCCTATTATCGCTAATGAGGCCAGTCGTGGAAAGCAGACTTCTGCCCGGAGTGCGTTTTAGTAAAGTCAGGTGTCTTTGTATGATTATTGAATCTTAGAAATGGAATCACTACAATACCGTAGTAACCAATGCTTGATAACCTCAAGAGGCTGTCAACATTATATCTCCTGTTATGAACCTAGAAGGTTGAGTTATTTTAATGCAGGACACTGATTGTTTACATACATAATATTCAAGGTATGGAATATATAATAATATATAATATTATTATACGGGAAACACACAACCACTGAGCCTCACAGGTGATTCTACCCAAACCCTATACCATGAGGATATTACCCCGTACCCTCTGCTAGCGTTTATATTATATGATACCAATATCAGTTCATACCCAGATTATTGGCTTGTAGTTTGGTATGATATCCACTTCAAAGATAAATGAATTTTTCCCCCTTTTGTCTAAAGTGTTTTTATCTCATCCAAGTCCTTTTCTCACCTGCTGCATAAATGGAAAAGAGAGAGAAAAACATTTCAAATGATATCCTATTACTATCGAACCCCACAAAAAGAATTACACAGCTGATAGGACCTGATAGTCTGGTCATTAAAGGACTTATCATAAAATAGCCAAAGGAAAGTTTTGGAATTCAAATCCCATTTTGACTGAATGTATCAGTCATTATTGACATAATAATTATTGTTATAATCATAAAAATAAATAAAAAAACAACTAAGCCCAAGTGAGCCACCTTTTTATCACCTTTATGCTCTATTTACCCTTCATTACAACATCCAAAGGATAGAGGTACTTGTCCCACTTCTAATTTCCAAAGACTTGAAGTAACAATAACCCAATATATTTCTCTGGCACCATACATATAACACGAACCAAGAAAGACCCCGGTGTTACAAAAGGACTTCCAACCAGGCACAAATATTAAAATTACAGTGCTTGTAACAGCAACCCCTCATACGCATTCCCCGAGTTGTTACCCTCTTATCGCTACTAATCGCCGAGCCGAGGTGCTACTCCTATCGCCATTTGTACTCCTGGGCTTCAGGCAACTTTGTGCGCTTTCTTGCACTCTCAATAACCAGAGGAAGCGATATCCCCCCGGAACCTAATATGGGAAGCTAACCAATTCAAATGCCACTTGCCTATTATAGCGGAAGTGTGCGCCCCCCCCCTTGAACGTCTTTGTATTCAGCCAGTGGTGGTGATTATTCCAGCAACACTAGTTCACAGCTCCTCACTCGACTGTTTTGAGTGGGGACCTAGTTTTTGTGCTGGAACTGCTCCTATATGAGGCTGAAGCCGGTGTTGTAGGGATATTGCAACCAGGAGCCTCTGGCACTGTCAGGTAGACGAAAATCATGCGGGATTGGTACTCAAATTATCACAGGCAGTTAGATATCGAGAGGGAGGCATATAGCCGCGGGCCTCGTAGAACTTGAGCCCGGAACCGACACTTTGGTGTAGCCACCAAATATCTAACTACCGTTTATGTTATTCAGTGACCTTCCCATACTATCTCCTGCCGTAGATGAAACACCGCCTCGGTGTCCCACATCACTACTTGTTACTCTCGTACATCGTCATCATCTAAAAGACCGTTTAAACACTAACGGCCCCAAACGCGTGCTCGAACGGCATATCAGTATCTAAACCCACGATGCGGGAGTCACATCCCCTCGGCATTCTCTCTCATATTCCGCCTTTACCCCCGCGGCCCAGCAACCACACCCTCTTCAACTCCATATATATCCATGCCAATGCCTCCAGTTCAAAAAACACTACTCTTCCAAAAATATCGAGATGTCATCCTCCACCCTGTCATTCCCAAACTCCGGTCTGGGCACCTGCCAGCTCAGTCTCCCGGCCCTAGTAAGTGTAGAGCCATGCCTTATCTTGATCCGCATCATGTGCACAAATCATCATTTTTTTCGACGACAAGAGTTCGTCCAAGACGAGCAACGTTCTGGCGGTAGATTGTATTGAGGACGGGGATGTGAGGACGGGGGTGGATGGGAGGGCAGTCGTATATTGAGATGCGGCGGGGCGTGCTACTGCATCAGTATTACTCTGGGTTCTAAGGGTGGGAGAAGCTCGCTGTGTGATCAAGTGCCCGCTAGAAAGAGATAGGAGGATGCAGGTTCCAGTTTTGATTGGGCATGTTAGATTCTCCATTCTACACTCCCTAGCCTCTTTGAGCGATAAGGTGAGGAGGCGTAGGGCAGCGAAGACGGTATGAAGAGATTCGGTGGGAAGGGAGGGCGTGAACCCATAACTATAGATGGGAGGTAGAATTTGCTGCACGGGCATATTGGGGAGGCTACTGAAGCGGTGGAGGGTTTTGAGAAATCATCGGGCTTCGCTTGATGATGCGAGATAAGTATGGCATGTGTGGTAATTTCTACCCGCGTGAGTACGGTGTTTGGATTATATTAAAAAGGAGAGACGGGTTTGCTTATGATTGGTTTTGACATGCTAACTTAGTCAGTAAGGGGTGATAAAAGATTTCCAAGAGAGGGTACTCGGCTTGCAGGCAAATCGTGGTTAGGGTGGAATGTGTTGCTCTAAATTACGAGTGACAATATATGATAACGATGTTAACCAATGATCCAAACCCCTGCAGAGCATCATAATGGAACGAAATAAAAATGGATATCCATGATCTCATACGCCACTGGCAAGCCGCACTGAACTCATTACCCGATAAATAACCCCCGAGCAACTACAACCCCGCAAACCCCGCCACCTTCCAAGCAGTCATAGCCCCCGCACTAGTTAAAACTGCCATGGCCAGATTAACCTGATTATTATTTAACACGCCCCACCTCGAGCCTGAAATCACTGCTCTACTGGGCTTGTGTTCCTGCTCGTGCTCCAGCGGATCATCTTTTTCAGCAGCAACAGCGTTTCTATGCCGGGCACTTTCACTTGCAACTGCTGAAGCCGGAATCGCGTCTGAGGCGGATTGTGGCGCTTGGCCGAGGCGGGAGTGGATATGTGCGTGAGTTGAGAGGTGTGTTGATGAGGGCTGAACGAGGACCTTGTATTTGTTAGCCTCTAGAGGGCAGGGTTTGGGAAAGGGGGTGCTACTGTAGTCCCGTTTGGCCCTTCAACAATTTTCTGGGTGCGGATATCTACGACGCTCTTTTGGAATACTGCTCCGAGGAGGGAGTCAAGGAGACTCCCGGAGACGCCTGTTACAGTGACAAATGCTACAAAAAGGATCTTTTCTTTAATCCCCCAGGTCGGGCCGTAATCACCACTGTTGCCAAAGGAAACGTGTGCCCGGCCTTTTGGAAGGTGGATGCCGTACCCGTCTACCGATAACGGGCAATACGGTAGTAAAATCACTGAGACAAGCCCAATGATAGCGGAACCGACTCCTCCCGCTAGAGTTCCAAATAAGGTAACGCCTCCGTTGGTACCCGGGGGTGTCTTGCAAAGGGTAGTTATCAACACAGGTGGAGCTTTGGAAAGTATTCCCAGCTCCGAGGATAGCGTGTCTCCCAACGTCGCGGCGTAGTTCCTACAATACTATCAGCTAACAGCAGGGATACCAGCACAGGCCACATACGCAATAATCCCAATCACCAAGATATCCCCGCGAAAGCATACTTCCTCCCGCTGTGTAAAACCCTTCGAGGAAATCACTCGCAACTGGTAACAATGTACCAGAACAAGCACCGACGCAACAACGCTATTCGCTAGAACCTACCCCCCGACTCCCTCTATTAATCACGATCAACAACCCAAACGATAGAGCACAAACCTGAACATGATTCCTAGCACCCTCACCCCCCGGAGCTCCAGACGAGGATATGGTCAACTTAGCCTTCACTTCGTGCTTAACTTTCGTAGCCGTTGTCGCAAGAGAGTAGAATGTGATCAACAAGACGAACGGGAGGTTCCATGGGTGCAGTGCGTGGATTATTGCTGTTAGAACAGCGGAGAGAATACCAGCCAAGGTTAGAGAGTTGCGGGAGCGTGCACGGACCACAAGGAGGATTGTGGCCAAGGAGGCAAAGATGAGGTTCATGTCGTTGCGGCGAGGGAGCACTTTGGAGGAGGGTTTGGAGGTTCGGTAATTAGTGATGAGGAGTGACAAGTGTGAGGCCGAGAGTGTTTGCCAAGATTCTCGGGTTCAGAATAAAACTCGCCAGAATAGTATAATATGGCATAGGCAGTCGGAGATTGGCTTTTCCTCAGAGCGAAATCGATGACGAAAGTTCTAGGACGACAAACTTTTGGAAAAACAAACCAGAAAGAACTGCTCAGGATCACCACCTCTTCAACTCTTTAGACCCTAATCCTTTATTGAGTGGGCATCTATTGATAACTGCAAGGTGTGCTTTTTCAGGAAGGGGAAGACACGGAAATTGACCACGTATTACTAAGCACACTAGGTAACAAGAGGGCCTTTCCCAATAGTCTACTCGAGTAGAGGGTTTTGCGTGGAGAGGCCCTACGGTCCCGAAAGGGGTTTTGGAACAGTTATTTAAGGTTAACCGGCCAATTGTATCCTTATCTGTTCTGGTTAACCGTTCGGTACCTTGCAAGTTGGTGCGAGCATCAGTTGATGACAAGGCTTGGCGAGCTGGTTCTTTGATCCAGTTGGTCTAGTTGAAAAATTGGTGTAACCAGACCTGGAATTGGGGGATCTAGATTCAAACTTTTGCCATACTTTTATGCCTTCATGAGGGTATGATTTTGTAGCCATACTCCTCAAGTATAAACCCAACAAGAGTGGCTTGAAGATACTCGAGAATTGGCCACTGTATGATCTCTTGAGGGGGCCAAGTTTGAGAAGCCTGACATTTGGCAAGGGCATTCTGGATTGTTGGTTGGAGGGAGAACCTTTGGGAACGCTGTTAATAACTCCCACCTAGGTTAGACTGCGTACTATACAAGGCACAAGAGCGATTTTTCGTACAAGTTATTCAATAATTTATTCAACAAGTTAGGGATTGATTCGCAGGGTAACCTAAATTAATTGTGCCAAAATACCTCCCCTGGAGAGAGGTAGGGAACAATTAACCAGAACTAGCTGGGATATGTTTGGCTGGCTAAGCTTAAATAATCGCTCAATAACTTTCTAACGGACCATGTGGTTGAAATCTCTCCAAGTTAATGTTAGGTGTCTGCTACCACCGTGGGCCCAAGAGGCGCTGCTTTGATACGGGAAATGATAAGTTTGCTGCTACAAGTGCTGGTGCGGTGCCGTGCTGGTCATAGCCAATCAGCCCCTCAGCTTCCTCCAAATACGACCAACTTCAAACTTCTCCAAGTCAACAACAACAACCCATAATCTCAACTGCTTCTGTAAAAGTCTTTATTTTATGATTCTCAAGAGAATTATAGAAGGGTTTAAGGAAATATTGAATTGGTGTAGTGCTAGAGTTGTTCGAACCTTGTGAGCGGGTTGGTCCCTGCTTGACATTACCCTTTCTTGTATAGTTTAGTGGCAGTTAGTATTGTTATAGGAGTGGAGGGGGTAGCCACCATTGCCTCTTCCTGTCGTTGTCTGTTCAGAGGTGTGAGATATATGAGAGGTGGTTTTCACTACATTCCTCCATCACCGAACAGGAGAACGATCAACCCGAAGGATCAAGGACTTCGGCTGCCCCCCACCCCCCCACGACTACGAAAACGATCTTTATCTTCGAGGTTCATGGCCGTACATTTCCCCTCTCAATGTACCTTAACTCAGGCGCTAGAATCACACAACAAGCGTTTTCAAATTATTTACCGGACGCCAACTAGGGCCTAAGGTTCCGGGTAGTGTTTACTTCGTCTTGACTGACGAAATAAGGAAGAATTTTGTGACAAGCCCGTATTATACTACCGTATTCCCCATAGTAATATCAGGCATTCAAGGGACCCTGTGATAGCATAGGAAACAATAGAGCGCAGGCTTTCGGTTGACTATAGAATAGCCTCTTCATAGCCTTGGCTTACTATGAAGCACCCTCCTGTTATAAAACTGGCTCTACTAGGACTCTGTTATCAATGTTCAAGTTATTGCACCAACCACACGGCACACTTCGCAGTGACAGCCTCCTGACATATCGAAAATGCTCGGGAAAGCCGACTTCCTGCTTTTCTGCCTTTGCATTCCCTCGGCTATTGGCTCGCCCTTTTGGTATCATAGAACAGGCCCTGGACCTGAGCCTACTTCTGCGCTCATTGCATCCACAACTTCCCCCCCCCCCAACGGCCTACGGAATCGACATAAAGACCAAAGCCTACCATTCTGCGACAACGAAGATCCTTGCATGGGTATAAAAATCATTCATGGTGTAACTACAAGATCACCATGCCAAAGCCAGATTGAATGTATCACCCAGGCTAAGGGTGGATTGATGGGTATTCTTCCAACACCTCTTAACTTTACTGCTGTTAAATCAACAACTACTCAAGCACCCATAGAACTCACATCCAGTAAAAACACATTTGTATCTCTGGATGAGACTACAACTTTTTACGTTTATGTTACTGAGTCAATAAAGCCTACAAGTTCTTTGAGTGTCTTTTCACCTACAACATTTGAGCCAGCTTCTACTATTGCTCCAAAAGCGACTGCTAGCCTGGTGTCTTCAATGCTATTGCCTATTACTAGTCCTTTTTCAACTCAGAGTCATGGTGCTTTATCTGGGATATTACAGTCAAGTGCTCCTAATAGCACCAGATCCACCAGCTTGATGCCAACCTCTTCGATTGCTATAAGCACCATACTTTCTTTAGACTTCCAACCCTTGACAACCCACCTGTCCTCCTTAGAGGTGGCATGCACGATACCAGGCAGTCAGACCAGCACCCCTACAGTACCAACTTCTGTCCAATCTTCTACATCTGGGGTAAAATCAGTTATGGATGAGGTTTCAACAATGGCAATGGCAACTCGTTCCCTGACTCTCTCGAAGAGCATGAATCGAATCAGCTCAGTTGTAACTGAGTTGTCCCTCTCACTGTCTGTTCTGGAGACGACTAAGGTACGGACCCTCTCGCCGACGAGTTCTATGCCTACATTTGATGTCAAATCCTCCACCTCACCAACTCTTACACTTGAGGTTCCCACAATGGCAATGGCAACTCATTCTCCGTCCCTACTGAATGGCATGAATCGAATCAGCTCAGTTATAACTGATATCTCTCTCTTATTGGATGTATTGGAGACAGCTAAGGCCCCTACCTCATCACTGATAAGGTCTAGGCCAATCTTTGATGTCAAAGCCTCTGCCTCACCAACTCTCACTCTTGAAATTTCTACACTGGCAACTGATTCTCCAAGCCTGCCAATGGGCATAAATCGAATCAGCTCAGTTATAACTGATATCACCCTCTTACTGTCTGTTCTGGAGACAACTAAGGCCTCTACCCCCTCACTGATCAGTTCTAGGCCAAT
This sequence comes from Tuber calosporum, assembly GCA_003316355.1. Lineage (NCBI taxonomy): Eukaryota > Fungi > Ascomycota > Pezizomycetes > Pezizales > Tuberaceae > Tuber > Tuber calosporum. The sequence goes on from QFET01004190.1 coordinate 28,104, forward strand.
AGTTGATATCAAAGTCTCTGCCTCACCAACTCTCACAGTTGAAATTTCAACACTGGCAACTGATTCTCCAAGCCTTCCAATGGGCATAAATCGAATCAGCTCAGTTATAACTGATATCACTCTCTTACTGTCAGTTCTGGAGACAACTAAGGCCTCTACCCCCTCACCGATCAGTTCTAGGCCAATAGTTGATATCAAAGTCTCTGCCTCACCAACTCTTACACTTGATGTTTCAACATTGGCAAGGCATTCTCCGACCCTCCCGAGGGGTTTGAATCAAATCAGCTCAGTTATAACTGATATTTCCCTCTTACTGGCTGTTTTCGAGACAGCTAAGGCCCCTACCCCCTCACCAATACATTCTAGCCCAATCTTTGATGTCAAAGTCTCTGCCTCACCAACCCTCACACTTGAAGTTTCGACAATGGCAACTCATTCTCCAACACTCCTGAGGGGCTTGAATCGAATCAGCTCAGTTATAACTGATGTCTCCCTCTTACTGGCTGTTTTGGAGAGAGATAAGACCCCTGTCCCCTTACCGATGAATTCTAGGCCGACATTTGATGTCATAACCTCCACCTCACCAACTCTTACACTTGAAGTTTCGGCAATGGCAATAGCAACTCTCTCTTCGGCCATCCTGGTGGGCATGAATCGAATCATCCCAGTAACAACTGATATCTCCCTCTTACTGTCTGTTTTGGAGGCAACTAAGGCCCCTACCCCCTCACCGATGAGTTCTTGGCAGCTACTTGATGTTCAAGCCTTCACCTCACCAACTCTTACACTCCCCTCACCACAGATTACTACTCGCGTTTCCTCCACGGTACCCGCACCTCTTCCCGCACTCGGTATAGCAGATATCGCTCTACTGAAATCCGTCCTAGCGGCTACCTTCACCTCTGTCCCTACACCCGTCGATACCCAGATCGTGACGGAAGCCTCTAAGCCCCGCCCCTCAAGCAGCACGCAAACCCCACTAGGTGGGAAACGCCCTGTTACAGCAACACGAACTATTACTCGAACCGCCTCTCCTTTGCCCACCCCGAGTAAGCCAAAGCTGGCGGATAAGCCCTTGTGGGGCGCCGGAAAACCCACAGTAGAGTGCGCATGTCAGTGTAGGGGACAGAGGTTTAACCTCACGGCCAACAAACCTGTTTGAGATCCAGGGGATCGTTCTCGTGATTGTCTTCTCTGGGGGAGTTTTTTTGTATTTTCTTGGGTCCCCGTTATCTTATGTGCAATACGGCACTTCTTTGCTAGCCCTTTTTTGAGTTTCACCGATTGTTTATTTTGTGCAGGCAATAAACATGTGAATCTGAGTTGCCATCCTCAATCCAAATATTTTTATACCAAGACTCCGTGCTATACTTTTCTCAAGAAATCAGTGATATGAAGAGCATCACCCTTATAGTTGCGGACGGGAAGGTCAAACTTGGCTCCATTTTGACAAATACCACGGGTTTCCTATACCATCCCCCTAGCCGGGCGTAGCTGGTGTTCAACTATGCCACACCGCTGAACATGATAACCTCTTCGCCCATCGGTTCAGCACTCACACGGCGAACAAGGGCATTAAAAGGGTAATCTAGATGGTGACGGTAAGCAAATAAATCCACCTACCGCGGACAATAGGTTGGGTATTACGCGTTTCTGAGGCTACAAAGAGGTTGGTCAGTGTATAAGAGAGCCCCTCTTCTCATTACCATTACAACCCTGAACGGTTTTCTTTACCACTGTGCCTACTGAAATTTCCTGTCTCCCGTTGTTCCCAATTGCCCCTTTCAAGCCCTAAATTCCTCAGAGAAACACGCCAACATAATGGCCCCGGTATCCTCACTGCTGTTCGGACGTTTCCAAACCTTAGCATCAAGGTGGATACCCCCCCTTGTATTATATCGTCGGCAAAGCCGACTAGCGCTGACAGCATTTTGCCTGTCCCTAGACTACCACTTTCACCGCGCTCTTGCGTTACACTATGGGCAACAGCATTTGGCGTTTGTTGGGCATCTGTGCTACCTGACGAGCTTGAGCTGGTGCATCTTGCTGCTTGAACACGAGTGCGAGTACCGTGCTAGTACAGTACTAGTACAAGCACCCTCTCCAGGCAGCACAGAGTCCAGTTTTGAAACCCCCGGTATCGGTACTACCCAACTAAATCAAGCACTCCAGTGCACAGACTACGTTTTCAGGTTTTGAAACTCCTATTATGCTAGTACATCCAACTCCTCATAAAATCCACAGAGGCCACCCGTCTGGGTTGGTAGCGCGCTTGTCGCACAAGCGAGCCAGCAACGGGGATATGGCCAGTCAACGCGCACTTTTATTGGCTAACGCTGCGTCTGGCGGCTAGCGGGCTATGAACAACAAAAGAGCCAGGTGACGACTAATGATTACTTTACCTCTTGGGGAACATTTGACCATCCGAAGGATTACGGGGAGCCAAAGAGTAGATTCGACAGAGCTCCACTTTCAGGGTTTAGCGGACCCAAGCATATCGAGGGAATCACTCTAGGCTAGCCTCCATCCCGTTACCAAATTTCACCTCGCAAGCAGTCAGTTCAGCCAGGCAACCCCTAAGTTAGGGGCAGCCAGGGCTCCGAAGCCAAGAGTGCCCTGGCAACTTGTTATCGGCCTACCCGCAACACCACCCCCACCCCGCGGCACGAAGTACTCGTACAGTACAAGCACATATACGAGCTCGCAAGCAGATGTGAGAGCCATCCTCACCTATTGGGCAGGAACATTCGGGTTGGTCGCAGGGTAATACTTACACTGAGTTCATGGGAGGTTGACTTTGTACCACACATAACTCGGGTCAAAATCCTACGGAAATAATGCTTCTCGGGTTCCACCAACTGCCAGCCTTTCTTCAAGGAGGGATATATGTGGCCCAAAACCTCCCGAGTTTCCTGTGCAAATTGCTTCAGGTGAAGAAGTTGAAAGGAGGGCGAACTTTAATCTACCACCCAAAGGGCGCTAACTTACCTTGAGGTCTCCTGAAAATATCACAGCACACTGCCTCCGAGCTTACAACTCAAGTTGAGACTGAGCCATTGGCTTTGGCAGTGATGCGACGATACTTTAATTTCCACAATTTACAGCGGACAAAAATGCAGTAGGTGTCCCCAAGGCATACACTGTACCGTAGCACCAGAGCTCAATGGCTCTCCTTCCACATCTGAGTGCCGGCATTCGACCGGGGCATCGGGAATGTGCATGTGCTTGCTATGCAGCGTTTGGACATGTACAAACTCACATTTGGGAAACAAGCTCCGTGTCTTAGATTTTCCCCAATAAATTGGACATGCCAGCCACGTTAAACCGTCCCGGTTGTCCAACCCCAAACAATGCTCACTCCTCCCTGCAGGCTACGCCAGCGAATTCAGCCAGGGTCCGGGCCCGGTTGACAATGCCAATTTTCCTCCCTCTGGTATGGATCGGCTCGAAATCTCGGGTTAGCCAAACTGCCAGAACCGGATTATTAATATCACTAACTTATTGTCGCACAGCCGACGCGCGCACATTATCGGTCCCAGTTAAAGCTCTAGGTACGATAGAGATGTTTCCTTGGCGTCCCAGTGCTGACTACGCTACAAATGCCGTGGCGCAGAGTGGATCTTCTGCACCACCATCCCAGCCCGCTGGGGTACTACCGTGCGGGGGGAATCAAAGCAGATTTTGGCAATCGGTCAGTTTGGTAATCGGTCAGGGCACTTGAAATAAGCAGTTCTTTCGCTCAAGCACGGCTCGGGGGAATCTGAAGGTTTAGAGAGGAAAAGGGACACAACGAGTGGCCTACCAGCGTAGTGTTTTAGAATGGTGCGAGCCAGAAGCACTTTTCAGCTTGACATTTACTGGTGAATATGCTTTTGCAGGAAGCCGAGATCTCAATCCAGGAAAGATTGGGGAGTCTGGCGTTGTTCATTTGGGCTGCGGGCAGTAACTCCGTCGGAAGCGTCCAACCTACGAGCAAATTCCTAATGCACGAAGTTTGCCGGCAGGCGATAAATTAATTGGCAATGGCGTGGTTTTACATAATGCTATCTGGGCTGTCTATCACAAGCCGATGCGAGTGCCACAAACGCATTATGGGCAAGTTGCAAACTCCCCCAAATTGCGATAGACTGCGGTGAGATGTCTAACCATGACTACCCCTTGCCAGTGATGGCTTTCAAGGACACCCTGGGATTTCCAAAGATACGGCTCTTGGAGTAGAGCTCCCCCTTTAGAGTCCCAGGTGCCAGGTATGACCTTGCTCGGTAGTGTTCCCGGCGACGTCTCCGGGTCTCCCTTGGCCGATGCAGAAGCTGGGAGCGGTCAAAAAGAAGCAACAGAAATATCCCAAGAGTGTCCGGGACGACCATCAACCGCATCATGTATGGAATAAATTCGGAACACCACAGAGCATGACGGGCTATGAGGATGTGAGGGTATTTCTTTTGTTTTACTCGTTTTATTTTTATTTATTTTTATTTTCATTTTTCTTCTCTCTTGCGATCGACTTGTCCCCTTGATCGTCAACTGCAAAGGGATCCCGATCGGGAAGAGTATGTCATGGGGACGCCATGCATTATTAGTTTCTGATTGCCTTGGGATTTTGGCTTGTGCACAGTGCGACTGGGGTCGCTGGCGGCGATGGATGAGTGTGTGAGGTTTACGATTAGTGGGGTTCCGACTCACACGAGATTCACTGGACAATAAAAAACACGGGGTGGGTAAAAATTACAGGTGGTGTGTTGGCACGCCGCAAAGGTGTTGACGACAGCTAGGATTATTTGGGGATTCTGTGGCGCGCAGGCATGATACCGTACTCGAGCGTGTTTCTGGGTTCAGTTCGGCAGTCAGTCAGCAGTCCGTCAACCAAGGAGCAGTTTTTCACACATCAAACTCACGACTCCAGGGAGGAAATATTAAATAAGACAGGGGATGGGGAGAGTTTCCGGTAATCACGAGGGAAGGGGCCGGCTACAACTGTGACCCGCGGACTCTGGCCTTCCGGGGGGTTACTTGTAGAGTTCGCGGTGGCGAGGGGCAAGGACTTACAGTCTTTGGCCAAGTCTGTGGAACGGTTATCGATTTATCAGAGAAACCAGGACGATCAGAGGGGGGTCAGGCAGGAGGTACATGATGCCGAGTGATTAATTATGATGCATGTCTCAAATGCCGGTCCGAGCGCAGAGTTCCAGGATGTAAGGAGACTTTAGTTTTTTCCTCTGGACCAAATACTGGGTGGGGGTTGCACAGCCTCTCTCTTTCTCTTTCTCTTTCTCTCTCTCTTTTTTTTTTTTTTTTTTTTTTTTTTTTTTTTTTTTTTTTTTTTCTTCCTGTGGGCAATATATTAATAGCAGCGGACGGTTCTGAGGGTTTTATTTTTCTAGGCGTGCTCGAGGATAACACTCAATATAATTGGAGTGCTGGCTGATAGCAGCGCCATGGTGGCCGATGCTGTATTTGGTTAGATTCGAGAGGTGGGGCGATAGAGGCAGGATTTTGGGGGTCGCAAACCTTCAAGTACTCGAGTATCCGGTATGAAGTGCTCTACCCGAACAATCGAGCGTGGGCGCTCTGATGCGCACAGGTAATTTGGCATACAATTTCTTTTTTATCCCTGTGTTCGGGCACTCCTTCACGCCTACTGTACATACCACCAGATTCGTACTCGAGTACCCTACTGTACTTACTGTACGGTACGCTTTTTGGATGGGCTGCTCCACCGTATGTAGTTATATCCAAGAATGGCTAGAGTGGAAGCGATGAATTACGGTGGGCAAGCCATGTAGGAGTAGTTTACTCTAACTTACCGCAAGTATCATATATCCGCTATCATACCCTCCCTGCCTCCACCAAACCTAGAAATGGAAAAAAAAAGGTCCACCGATGAATATTGTGGGATACTGGTACGGCAGCTCTAGAGAGCCAAAAAAAGAAGCGTATACGAGTATTCTCTCTCTCGGAGGGTTCTACCCCCAAGGGACGCTAAAGCGGGTCGGGACCGATCAAGCTAATAAGGTACAGTACCGACTACTGTACCGTCTGCCACGAAAGTGCAACTCTGGAAGTTGATCCCAAGTACAAGTATATTTTTCCGAGACAAGAATTCCGACGATTGCCGATACCGTGCCACTGCACTATTTTTTTCCACCTTGTTGTGTACGAGTAGGTTGGATAACCGTATCTAACCTACTGTACTCGAGTACTCGTACAGTAACCAGCGCATCTCTTTTACCGTTACCGTGTTGCAAGTACTCGTAGTCGATCTGCATGCATGATTGCTTTTTCTTCCCCCCCCCCGCCCCCACACGGATTGACTGAGCGAGAACTCACCAGCTGAGGGGTTGGAAATATGTTCTACCGAAGAATAATAATATATCACGGGTAGGGTAGAACTGTGCTGTATCGTCCTCGTGGAGGGGAGGAATGAGATTGAATTCGAGGGTGGGATCAATACCGAAGACACGGTTAAAAGTATATTCTGGAGTGGGGGAGTGAGTGAGGGAGGGGAGGGGCGGGGAGAGAAATGGCTTGCCAGATTTCCAAACCAAGGGGTTGGAAAAATAGGGTAGATTATTTTCTTTTTTTTTTTAAAAAAAAAGGAAACCGTCTCGAATGGGATTCTGACCTGCCCTCTGAGATTCTTGTGTGATGTGATATACTGTATCGTGTGTACGAGTATGCATGATATGTAGGTAGGTACTCAAGTAGGGGAGGTGGGTACGAGTACATTGGGTGTACTCGTACTCGTACTCGTACAGTAGCTTTTTTTTTTTTTTCTTCTTTTTTTTTCCTTTTCTCTTTCTCTTCTCCTTTTCCCAGTTGAAGGTGGAGGGGGAGTGTTTGTGGTGGTGGTGGTTTGATTCAACTTCTCACCGACAACAAGGGGCGTTCAACCGGAGCCGAAGAGAGAGAGAAGAGAAAAAAAAAGAAAGAAAAATTGCGCAATTGAGTTTTAGGTTCGAATTGTTCCCTGGGGAATATCTATGGGTGGTGGTACTTGTAGAAGTGGTGGTGAGGGGGAAGCTATGATGGCTTTGATGATTTCGATTCGATTCGGCAGTTTGAATTATAAGGTACAGTAGGATAGAATATCGAACTCCACCACGGTCGTCCACTGACTGAGTCAAGTTAAGTGAGTGAGTGGAGCGTAGCTTAGCGAGGTGAGAAGGGAGGGAGAGAGGGAGGGAGGGAGGGAGTTAACGGAACGGGATCCCCATCAACGGGTTGGGAAAGGAAGTCTGGCTGGCTGGCGGTTGCACAGTTTATACAGTATAAGGCACCAGCTGTCCCGCCCCTTCGGTAACAATTGATACTGTAGATGCTTTTCTGGAATTCTCAACTCTCTACTCCCCCTTTTTTCTTTTTTCTTCTCCCTTCCCATTTCACTGCCTGTGATACTGAAGGTCCGAGACAGTGGATATAGATTTTTTTTTTTTTTTTTCTCCCTCCCCCCTCTTATCTTTTCTGCCCCCTCCCTAAGGAAACCGAAGGTCCCCCTGATCCTCCCCAAGATACAACCGCCCACCAATCTCCGAATACAAACACACCCTCCCCCCTGCAATTACATTGAGGAGCAAACGAGAATACCAAAACTGAGGAAGGAAGGAAGGAGGGAAGGAAGGAGGGAAAAATACATAAAGAATAGAATAAAATAAATATACTATTCCCATGCACGAAGACGAAGGGTAAGTTTGCGCATATAGTAGTGGGGAGGTTTTCCTTTCAATAACCTCCTCGAGATTTACTGACACAAAATCTTGCAATGAGTAGATACAGCTATTCCGAAGAGGAAGACCAAGTAGAGTATTCTCCGGATGAAGAGTTCGTACCTCCTATCTTCAGGGTAAGCTCAATTTGAAAGCAAACAAACTAACTAGGGTTAGACCTTCATCCGACGAAGAATATGATGACAACCTCTCCACAATGTCCCTTTCCGACTCAATAACGGATTACATATATGAGAATGGTCGACGGTACCATTCATATCGCCAGGGGAGTTATGTCAGTATTTAACATGGAACGGTTGGACAGTCCAATAATGCTAATGATGGAGTAGGTATTTCCTAATGACGAGGTTGGTGTTTGATAATAAATTTCTCTGTTGAAAGGCTTAGCTTATAGGTCGTAGCTAGAACAAGAAAGATTAGACCTAATGCACCACCTCTGGAGGTTAGTCCTGGGCGGAAGATTATATTCTGCTCCGCTAGCTGAGAGCCAAGTTGAGAGGGTAGGTACGTCTGTCTCGTTTCTAAATGTCAGACCTATTAACGAATAAGTCAGATATTGGACGTTGGGACGGGTACTGGTGAGTTCTCCCCGTGCGAGATACATTGCAGGGGGGAGGTGAACGCTGCTAATTATTAGGCATATGGGCAATTGACGTCGCTGAGTACTACACCATCGTGCTCTATGTTTGTCTGTTTGTTTGCGTGTGGGAGGATCACGATTGTTGATAGATAGAGTAGTCAGATCCCATCTGCCCAAATCATCGGAAACGACCTCTCGCCCATTCAACCCAGCTATGTCCCTCCCAACCTTCGCTTCGAGATAGATGATTGCGAAGAGGATTGGCCCTTTCCTGACAATTACTTTGATTTTATTCATATTCGAAACTTGGTTGGGTCGGTGCGTGATTGGGATAGGATATATGTCCAAGCTTACCGGTACCGCACTACCCCATCACTGGTAGTAGTTTCCGCATTCACTGATTTAGGGATCGGTGGTTAGAACTCTAAAGCCAGGTGGCTGGATAGAGCTCAAGGACAACTTCCGTCCACTCGAATGCGACAATGGAACCCTGAAACCTGACAATATATTGCGCACCTGGGTGGACAATTTCGAAAAGGCCACCATCTTGGCGGGGATAAGTTGGAGCACTGCAGCTGCCGAATTTAGACCTAGTCTCGAGAAGACTGGTTTCAAGGCAGTCACCGAGCAGATTTACAAAGTTCCGCTTGGGTACGTCCCTGGGTAAACTTGTGCCCCCCTGTTGTGTGCAACGGCCGTCATGGTGTGGATGACTAATAAGGACAGAACATGGGCGGGAGATCAGGGCGACAGAATGAGGGAAATGGGTATGATTTGAGCTTCTTGTGATGACTGTTGGTTGCATTACAGTCGGCTAACCATGGAAATGCACCGCTGGTAGGTACATTCCAGAAGGAGATGCTAATCACTGGAGCGGAGGGTCTGACGCTGGCCATGTTTACTCGTGTGCTCGGGTGGGATAAGAAGGAAGTGGACGTGTTTGTCGCTAGCGTGCGAGAAGCGCTGAAGGACACGGCAATCTGCGTATACACTAGATTGTGAGCGTCTCCCTCACTCCCATTGGTCCATCGCCACTGGTCCAACAATACTCTAGGATTTGCACTAACCAACCCAGTTTCATAACTTACGGCCAAAAACCAATGTGAAATTTAATCAAAAAATTCAAACCAAAAAAAAAAAAAAAAAAAAAAAAAAAAAAAAAAAAAAAAAAAAAAAAAAATCAACACAATTGTATAATAATAATAACGGTGTTATAAAAGAGAGAAAGAAAGAGAGCGACACACGGGACTTTACTCACACTCTCATGCAGGAACAATCACACCCCCTCACCTCACCTCACTTCAAGCTTCCAATATTGCACAAAAACCCCAAGCATAGAGAACCAGGACACAAGGATCAGGAATTCGTATGGAAAATTACCTATCCATATCCGAGCGCCCATCTGTGCATACTAAATTCAGACTCAAATGTTCGGGCTGTTCACTTGCACAGTATGCCCCCCCCCTCCCCTTAAGACTAGCAAGTACAGTGTGCCCCTCCCTCCTTCCTCTCTCTCTCCCTCTTTTCCGAACCTCGTCGTTCAAATAGCGAGCATAGCATACGCTAGCCGGATAGATATGGGGGGGAGTGGAAGTTGGGGGTTTTGTAAGTACCGGTATTTCAGTATGCATGTACAAGTCAGTTAAGTTGGTTGGTTGGTTGGTTGGTTGGATAGGAAGTACAGTGTAGGACGGACTCCATCCATGTAAATGGAAATCTGTAGTCTAGCGGCATCGTGACTTCAAGTTGACTTTTAAAGTTATAGGGAAGAAAAAAAGGGAGGAAGAAAAAGGTCTTTTCGCAACTAGAGTGTAATAATTATAATACCCTCCAAACAAACGGACAAACGGGCAAAAAAGTAACAAACAAAAACACTCTGAATAGAATGTGAAGCCGTAACGCGAAGGGCATAAAATCAACAGAAAAGAAGAAAAAAATGCCGCCCTCTCTCTTTGGTCCTTCCAGACTGTGAGTTATCTGCTCTACCGTATTCCAACTGGGACCAGATCTCTTCCAAGCACACGCCCCGAGCAGATACAAAATCAATCCAAACCTCACAAGCTAGCAGACTTCTCCTGAGAGACCACGTGATCTCTGGTGGGTAATCATGATCCATCACTCGGGTTTCCTTAAAAAGGCTCTCCATCCTTCGGAAGCACGACTAACTCAAGCTCTAGATGATGGTGGTGATGACGGCAGTGGTGAGGGTGATTGGGGGAGGGTGAGGAAAGGATACCGGGGGCAGTATCCAGTCTTCAAAAAGCTATTAACGAAGACGCGGCTGTCTTCTCGTGGGATAACTTGCGTGTGATTTCCGGAAGGTTGTAGAATTCCGGGATAAGTCTTGGGGGGCCAGCACTTGGCGTTTGGGGTGTGCGGAAGCCGGCGAAGCTAATACTATTAGTTATACCCCACTACAAAACAAGCACGGGGGAGGGAGAGTATACGGGAACTGCACAGAATCCCAGCATAAATTCCCGTTCGTATGTCTTTCATTCATCCTGTTGTTGTATGCCATTTGTGTTGGCCCCGCCATACACACCCAACTTGGGAGAAGGGGGGGGACTCACAACGCCTCCAACCCGGCGAAAACCTCTATCACACTCACCCCCTCTTGATCCTCCACCAGGAGTACCCCGCCGCACATCTCTATCTCAACCTTCGTGCACGCGGGCTCGCACGCGAAGTTTAGACATACAGGGTACAGGGATACCTCCCTCCCCGAGTCCCTCAGAATGACCCGTTGGCAGATGGGTGATGGGCCGGGGATGTATTCTGTCAGTCGGAATATCGGGTGTACGGCGTAGGTTGTATCTAGCGGTATCTGTATGGTAGGGGAAGCGCGGGGCGGCAGTGTGAAGAGGATTCTTCGCAGGAGGGATTTGGTGGTGAGATTCTCATGGAAGGTCTTCGACACGGATTGCGTCCTCACCAGGTCCTTTGTGTTGAGGTTTCGGAGGATGTCCACAAGGAGGTAGGGTGGGATTTGGCCTGTCATTTTATTTTCCTTCTCCCTTCTTTTGCCTCTAACTACGTGTGGAGGAAGAGGAGGAGGAGGAGGAGGAGAATAGATGGGGATGAGGGGAAGGAGGAGTGAGAGGTGGGGTGGGCGGGGGACGTTCGGAAGGGAGTTGTTGGCGCAAGCAGTGAGTGATAGGTAACTTATATATGAATTTTCGAAGACACCTGGGGAGACGCTGATCACCAAGGTACTTGACACGGTCCCTTGATGAGATTTGTTTGCTTGGGGTCCATAGACCGGCTACTGTGGTTTGCTGTATCATAATATAGTATGATATTGGTATGAGGTGTTTGTCCTATCATAATATTCTACTGTACCTTGTTACCCTGCGGATGGAGAGATGGTGCTATCTGGATCCGGAGGGTATCATAGGCCTGCCAAGGTGTTTATCTCCATGGTATTGCGCTCCATACCATGCGCTTGCTTACTGTACAATTGAAGGATGTGTCAAGCAGCCCATCAAAGGCCTTCCTCTTCCCCTCCCCCATGCAGTCATCCAATCCCATACCATCCCGTTCGTCTCACCTAACCCAACCAATCTCACCCCATTATCTCCTACCTATATTGCGCCCTTCTCCCCACTCCCATATGCGAATAACCCCACCGTGACAAACCCCACACCGACCGCCGTACCCCCCATCACGAGCGCCTATGATACCATGCTGTGCCTGCGCAGTCCGCCACTGCACCGCAGCCTAATTACCATAGTCCGGTGCGAAAAATCGGCGAACCTGTCTACTCGCACTCGCATTACACAGCATGGAATGACCCAACTGCGTACCAGTATCATAACTTGAAAACCAAGGAATAACTATTCTACCGCATCGATAGGGGGTCTCACACCGATGGTTCAGGTCCGGTATGCGTACTGCGGTTCTAGCCGGTTCATTGCAGTATGGTGTGAGACCTCCTAGCACAGTTCAGTGGTTTACTTCTCGTTTTAAGCAATTCTTGGATAATCTGTTCATGATGAGATGGATAGGGGAATTTCAAGCTCAACTTTTGTCGTAAACAAGTCTTGTATTTCTCATTTGATGATGGACACCATTATTCATTGGGAGAAAAAAATGCTAATCAAATTTTCACCACTGGTGGTTTGTGACTATTCCTATTTTTGTGGAAGTCTTCAGTGTACCACCACCCTCTGAACTACTGAACTATTCTGAGTACCACCTCCAGAGCCGGTACTAGTACTGCGGTTCATTTTCCCAGTTGATGGTTCATGAACTGCGAACCGCTGGTGTGAAACCCCCAAATATCTGCCGGTCCGGGAACCGTCAAACCGGATGGAGAGGCTAAGCCTGCGAGTTGGGGAAAGTCCTGAGAAGCGAGAGGGGGGGAAAAAAAGAAAGAAAGAGGAAAGAAACGAAACAATTTTGGCATAATAAATTTTGGTTCATCTAGAAGTATATTGTACTCGCACAGAGGGTGAGTAGAGGGGAAGAAAACTTGCGGCAGCCGGACTATAATACTTTCCACTACAATTGCATTCAAAGGGACAACCGTATAACGATCTGGGTGCTTTATTAACTGAGTCTTCGGCAATGGCTCAAATCAGCTATGATGCCAAAGGCCATATGAGAGCAGAGGAAACTTATAGCAATAAGGGAGGTAAGTGGTCTAAATACCTGAATGCGCACCGGTTTTTTAGGATGAGAAGATCCCTAGCCAAACATGATGAGAACCTAACCAAGGGGATAGAGGTGAAAAACGGATATTAAAGATAGCACATTTGCAGATAAAATGTAGATTTTATATCTTCTGTGATGATACTTCTTATAATTATTCTATCTTCTCCCTATTCAAAATATAAATATATTAACCATGGATATGCTGCGGGATTTGGAAAGAGGAGTAAGATACTAGATATTCTACTCTAGAGACCACAGTCTCTAGGTTTGGACTTGGTTGGAATGTTCAGAGAGAGATATGGAAGCTGGCTCAGGAAAAAGGTACAGAGGGTTAATAATAGTCGTGAAGGAAGCATGGAAAGCTATTCCCGAGAAGATGTTAATGAACCTTACTGGTGTACGAAACTGAGTCAAGGCGGTTATTGAAAGAAAAGACCACCAAATTCATTATTGATCCATAATTTCCCTTTTATTATTTCCCCTAGTGGATACTTGGGATCTTGGACTTCACCTCCACTACTCGTGCCAAGGTTGGGGTTGCACCCCAACTGACAATTGCTCGCTGGATCGCAACTGTCGGCACTCTAAAGAGTGCCTGACAGCTCAATGCAAATTTACAGCTCAACGCAAATTTGTGGCTTACCATAGTAAGTTTGTGGCTCAGCATCACTTTGTGGCTTCACCTGACTCTATGGTTAACAATATTTTATGGCTCAACAATACTTTGTAGCTTAATAACACTTTATGGCTAAATTCAATTTAGTTATATCATCTTATAACTTTGTAGCTTAATATTATTCTAGAGTTGTGAATTAAACTACCAACTGTTATTAAATTACAAGGTGTTATCGAGCTACAAAGTGGTGTTGAGGTATAAAGTATTGTTAGCCACAAAGCCAGATGAAGTCACAAAGTGATGCTTATCCACACACTTACTATGGTAAGCCACAAATTTGTGTTGAGCTGTAAATTTGCATTGAGCTGTCAGGCACTCTATATTTAACCTACTCCTAAGTATCTCGAGAATCCCAAAGGGACTCTGAAGATACTATTAGGATAGGGGGAGAAGCGGCGATGGATAGGTCATGAATAGACAAGGTAAAAGGTATGGAACTGATAGAGTGACGGTTCAACTTGTAGTATTAAGGATGATAGTCCTGTGAGGCTTGTGAGTCCGAATCCTTAAGGGATAGCAGGATCTCTAAATACAAAGATTGTAGCTAGGAAAACTTAACAAAAGCGCAAACATCCTGTCCAACAAACATGCTAACAGAACCAGCATACCAAGGTAACCATATTCCAAAAACAGAGGGTTAAAGCGACAGGATGGAGCTAACAAAACAAGTAATGGAATCCAAACAAGAAGGAACGAGAGATCGCTAATACTATACAAATCCAGTAGGTATAGCAGGAGGATAGCGATACCCAAATGGGTAGAAGCAAGGAGGGGTAGTGATAAGCGAAACAAGGAAAGAATAACCAGTTAGGAAGTCATAACCAAGTAGGAAGGGACAACCAAATAGTAGCACTTATCAGGTATAAACCCAAATAAGTAATAACAATCATTACTTATTTCAGTAGTAATAGTAGAAATATAGTAGGATTCAGTTACATTCCCCTTCAATGAGATAAAACACACAAAACAATAAGGAATATCCTAAATGCCTTAATGACCAACCCGCCTTTGGAGCATTACACTCAATTTCAAAACATATAACTTAATCAGTAAATATATTTCCATCACTCGTGTCAGGACCTTACACCTTAATAAGCCCCATAGTAACGAAGACAATACCATGAAGCAGTTAGCCTTTTATCTCAGATTCATGCAAGGTGGAGAGGGTTGTGCTGGTATCGGATTCTGAGTAGTCTGAGTCTTGGAGAGGTTACCAAAATCCGTCAGGGTGAAGCTCAGGTGAGAGGGGGGCATAGTCTGGTTTCTGAAGTGTCCAGGCAGGGAAAGTCTCGCCATGGGACCAAGGGAGTCTGAAAGGTATAGATTCATTGTAGGTATCGAACCAGTAGGATCTGATGAGGGTGCTGACACCTTCTAGGTTGTAGAGGGGTTGCCATGTTGCTTCGATTTCGTCATAGCCTTTCCAATGGATCAAGAACTGCCTTTTTCTGCGTTAGATTTGATCTTTAATTATCTTTTCGATTTCCTATTGCACTTGTCCACTAGCATCGATGGTGACAGGCTCTTTGGATATGGGTTCAGGTGTTCCTGGGAAGACAAAGGGGTTGGGTCTTAGGTAAATGCGAAGATGGCTCCGATGGATCTCAGGGTGGATTCCTGCCATCACTGGAGGGAGTATGAGTTTGTAGTTGTTATGTCTGTTAGGTCCTTCGCTCACTGAGAAGGGTCCTAACTATGGTCCAACTAGTTTGTGATTGCGTCCAACCTTTTGGATATAAGGTGCTGACTTGAGGATAACTTCAGTTTCGTTAGAGATGATTGGGGGTCCATCCTTTCGTCTGTTTTCGCTGGAGGTGGTTTGGGGTGCTCTGCCCTTCTTGAGTGCATCTCTGGCAAGTTGTTGGTTCTTCATGATCTGTGGAGCAATCTCGTCTGCTGCAGGTACTGAAGTAGGGAGAACTCTGATGCCGGGGAGGAGGTTTGGTGGTCTGCCAAAGGCGATTTGGAAGGGGGAGAGTTCTCTGCTATCGCTATGAGCTGCATTGATTGTAGTCTGGATATGAGGTAGGTGGCGAACCCACTTGGTTCCTTTAGGGTTGACATAGTTCCTAAGGCATTGGCGAACAGTTCTGATTCTGCACTCAGTCTATGCATTGGTCTGGTGATGGTAAGCTGTAGCCATGTTGAGATCAACATTTAGGTTGGCCATAAGCGGTGTCCAAAAGCGTAAGGTAAACTTGGGGTCTCTATCAGAGACTAGGGAGGTAGAGAAACCATGAATGGAGAAGACTTGCTCAATGAGCGTGTGTGCAGTTTCGATAACTGTGATGTTCTGGGAGACTGGTATAAGGTAGGTAAAGCCCATAAATCGATCCAAGACAACCAAGATAAGTTCAAGCTTGGAATCGCTAGGGAAGGGTCCTGCAAAGTCAATTGCAAGGGACGAGAATGGCTGTTTGGGGAAAGGGAGGGGGGTGACTGATCCTTCAGGGACAGTGGTAGGTTGCTTATTGAGCTGGCATAGGTGTCATCTGCGGACATAGTCTTTGAAATCGTTCCTCATGGAGAGCCAGTAGAAGTGTCTTGAAGTATATTCAAAACATTTCTGCGAACCCATATGTGCCATTTGTTCATGGGTAATGCAAACAATTTCCGTTCTGATGTTAGCACCTTTATAGCTTGCTTCATAGAGGATATAAGGACAGTCTCTACTGTCATCCTTCCCCTTTCTGACAAGAACTCCATCACATAAGAGCCAGTCAGGGTGATCGATAGCCTTGGTAACTACTTTAAGGAGAGGGTCATTCCGGGTAGCATTTCGAATGCTGGAGTACCACTTTCCTTTCATGTAGTTGGTAAGCTGAAAGGCGCGAAGGTCAAGCTGTGAAGAGGGCTGATCAAAGAAGCAGTCCTCATGATCGACAGGTGCTTCTGGGGTAGGTAGGTCCCATCCTTGGTTGATATTCGGTATAACTCTTTCTTTTCCCTTATCAATAACTGTATGAAAGACTGGGTAGCCATCATCATCGTGGAGGGGAGGAGGAACAGCCCATCTGTACTCTGCTCTGCGCTTGGGATTATGAGGTGAAACAAAGTTGGAGGAATAGTAGAGGGGCAATGGTCCAGAAATATAGCCAGATCCTGAGGGAAAGTATCCAGTATTCTTTCCATTTATGTGGGTTTGGCATTCGTCCCAGACACAGGCAGTCCAGTGAATGGCTCTGTGTCAATTAGATTCAAGAAATCAGGCAAGTTCATTGACTGGGGGTCGAGGAGGGCGTGGGGTGGGCTGAGCATCAGGTTCAGTAGTTGTCCTGCTGGGCCCGATATTTCTGGAGGTGGTAACTGCAAGGGATTCCAGTTGGGTGATAGAATCATGGATTCGTTAAAAGCAGTTGGTGATAGCATCTGGATGCAGTGGTTGGTCCATATCTTTTGGAGTATTGTTAATTCTCACCGCAAGGTCAGACAGTTGGGCTTTAGCTCGCACAATAAGTACTGTGTCATGGGATGGCTCTTGAGGGAGGCTGAGATAGGAGGAGGTCTCAATGATTTCACAACCTTGAATGGCATTGGTTGCAAGCTCGAGGGTATCTTCTGCTATGTCCATGGCTTGTTCAACAGAATCTGAGTAGTGAATCGCTTCTTGGGAGCTAGAGGGGTTTATGCTGGTGCCATGATTTGAGTTCCACATGGAGTGGTGTTCAGGAGCAAGAATGCAAGAGGGCACTTGAAGAGTGAGGGCAGAAGAAGGGGCTTGGGTATGGGCGATGTTGAGGTAGTGTCTTGATACACTGTTCATGGCGGAAGAGGGGGTCTTTATAGGTTTCTTGTAACGGAATCCTATTATGTTTCTACTATTACTACTGACTTGATGTTGGTTATTAC
>QFET01004191.1:0-80189 GCA_003316355.1 Tuber calosporum
TTAGAATTCCCGCCCTTGGGGCATGAGGGATTAAGGCAGTGGTGGGCCGCACATGTATGTGCTAGACCACACATGGGATAGGTGGGGTGGAGGCTTTGCACATAGGGGAGGGGTGGCCGTAAAGCCTACACTTCCGGCATTGCATAAACTTCCCTGAATAGTGGGCCTTTTCGACTTTGCGCGGACGGGAGAAGAGGCGGATGGTGGAGCCAAGTCTGATGCAATCATCAGGGGCCTCAGTAACTACTACAAAGGTAGTGGTCTTGGTTGATCTAATGTCAGGGTGGGTTTGGAGGAAGCGTACTGCGTAGATAACGACTTTGGTTGCATTGCGAACTGACTCAGAGAGGGCAGGGAAGAGGTCAGCCTCGTCCTCCAGGAGGTAGGCTGTAGGTAAGCTGAGGATGGCCAATTGAACCTCGTTTGGGGCAGGGTGGAGAGGACGGGTGGGGTTGTTTCCTACTGGAAAAGCTTAGTTAAGACGGTTAGTCATACCTTCGTAGTAGGGTGAGTAAGCAGTGGGGGGTGTATGTGGGTCAGTCCCAGGAGGGTGAGAGATCTTTGAGGATTGACACGTGCAGAAAAAGACAGTGGGAAAGGGCAGTTGGCCTGCCTCAGGACAGGAGCCATCAGGTCGGGGCGGTGGTTGCCATACGGTCAGCATCTGCATGAGGTGCGGGTGAGGTGTGAGGGGCGTGGAATCTGCAGTCAGTAGAGGGCAACGGGGCTGGACCTCGAGACTGAGGGCTGCTGTCGTTAGACGCTGCGACTTGTACCGGCGTGGCGGGCCTCTTCCCTTTACCTTTGGTGCCTGATGCAGAGGATGGTCCTACTGCAACAGCAGCATAGGACTTGTTGGCCGGAGGGGACTGGGTGTGTGTGGGTCGGGAGTTGGAGGATAAGGGTAGTGAGCAAAACTCGGTTAGGGGAGGGTATTTACCTACCCTGTACTATTGGGCATCCCAGGAGCGTGGGTGGCGGACGCCATATGCGACGGGGTTGCCATACCACTGTTTTCCAACTGTGTCATAGCAGGGAAGGTCGGGGTCAGGGCCTTGATTTGCCTATTGCACAGGTTGGGGTTTAGGGTTGGGGAGAGACGTAGGTAGAGCCAGAGCGGGGCGAGGGGGGGTCGGGGGAGGAGAAGGGGGTAGTCTGGCAGTGGCTCCTACCGTGGCGTGAAAGGAGAAGTCCCTGACTGTGACCTCTAAGGCTGCAATCGCGGGGAGGGCGGAACTAGGGGGAGGGGCGGGAGTCGAGATAGCGGAGGAGATCTCATCCACGCGCGTAGTCAGTGTGGCAAGTCGGCTAACTACCTCATTTATTCCTGAGAGAGCAGTGCACAGGAGTGGGTTGATGGTGGCCTCCCCATCGGAAAGGTTATGGAGGAGAGAGTTGTCAAACGCAGGGAAGGATTCACGGGAGAGGCTAAACTGGGAGACTATAACGTCCAGGAGGTTCTCGGTTACAATCAAGTAGTCTGGGAGGGGTCCCGGGGTGCTGGCATGGGCCGAGGTGGCTAAGTAGGGGGCTGTGCGGTGCTGGGTATGCGTGGCTGACCTGGAAGGGCCAGGGGAAGCTGTGTCCATCACTGTTACTCAGGAAGTGGGGCTGTGTCGCTAAAGAGTAAAGCTTGAGCGAGGGGCAAGATTTGGTGTCTCATGGCTGTTGCCACACAAAAAGGTGAAGTTTTGTTAGGCTAAAAAGGGCTAGAATTTCAAGCACGATGAAAATAGAGGGCGCGGAGTGTGTGTGTAAAGCTTGGGAGGTACTTTAATATCTATATCTCACATCGCTGTGTGCGCGGACTGCATAGGGTTTACTTATAAACTAGTATCTCAGCGCTATTTTCCTCCTAGCTCAACCAATAGCGAACCTCCTTAGACACAGACTCCTTTCATCCTCATACAGCTAATTCTGTTACCAGAGCTCTTCTTTCTTTGCGGGGGTGGTCTCCCACTTGGACAGAGATGCCAGTCTCTGTTCAGCTCTTTGAACTTTGAGCGTCCCATTTATCACTTGCCAATACTTTCCTGGAACTGCAAGGGGCCAGCATAGTTGTTGACCAAAACCGCTTTGTCACAGGTTAGGCAGTCCTGAAGCTGGCTTTCCAGATCACTAGTCTTGATAATCGGTCAAATACAACTTCGTCTTTGACTGCCTCTCATTATGAACGTGTTCCGATTGGCTCTTTGAATCTTTAATAGGCATTGAATTGAGATCTGGACTATTCTCTATGATATAGATTATATCCCGTTTATTACCCACCAGGAAGCACCCTCTGCTTTATATTGTCCTTCTGACTTGAAAGGGCTTCAGTACTCAGAGTTTTTAAAGAAGCCACATGGTTCCTTTTCCCAGACGTGACCAGGGGTGGCCTCCTATGTACTCTTAGAACAACATCCGGTCAGTCAGATGGCGAAGAAGTATCCGTGGTGAAAAGAGTTGCTTCGACCATGCATTTTTTCATTTAAACAAGCAACTGAACAACGTGCCTTAGTTGATTCCATGGACGATCGCAGGGGCAGAAGCAGTAGGTTAATTTGTGGAGGTTTGGGCTCTGGCTCTTTCCTATCTTAGGTAATATGCATCTTCTGCGGAGTCGTTTCTGCCTAACACGAGATCCCTTCACTGAGCAGTTTCTTAAATCACTTTTTCAAAATTACCCAGTCTTAACAAAAAAAATAAAAATTAAACAAAATTGCATGTCCTCTTTTGAACTCGACTTGTTAGGTTAAGAAACCTTTAGCATTTGCTTGGCTACGCTAGGAAAACCTTATCCTTGTCATTCCACATTTGCCTGTTTTGGAATCCCAGGATTCTGCCTATGTAATACCTCCACCAACTCCTACGCATGTTCTAAAGGGAACATGGTTCCCAGATAATGTCCTAATCAGAATGAAGTTTCCACTTCACAAAGTAGCGTAAATCCGGTATATATCTGTTACGACCTCTAACCCGCCTTGTATTAGAGATTATTTCACTCTTCAAGATTATTTCAATTTCTCATTCAAGATCTGAATAAATTTGTTCTAGCTTGCGGGGAGGTTGTTCCCTTCCTGGTTGATTGGACGGCCGATAGGGCTCCAACGAGGATACATAAAATGTCAGATGGATCATCTATCGAGGCGAGATATCTAGTCTTCAGGCCCGTTCCCACCTTTTTTTCTAATACTTTTAGGCTGCTATACAGGGTTGGACTAAGCTACTTTGACAGGAGTTTAATGCCTCTCTTTTTTGCATTTAACATGACCAGGTCCCTGAGCTTGATGTTCGATTGCAGGCAAGCCTTATAGTTATAATATTTGCTCATATTTTCCCTTGGTTTTTCCAATGCTTCTCTGGCCTATTTGTGGAATATTTACATTTAGTGCACATATAGCTGGGTGGCTGGATTTTGGGGTAGGTATTTGTTCTTCTATTCGGTTTGTGGATGGACACTATAGTTTGTGTAGAATGGTGAGATGCCATGAGCATTCGTTATTGAAATATTGTAGGCATGCTCGCAGGTGGTAACGACTGGTACTCATCCGTTTAATCATAATTGACTAAGTCTTTTTTAAGTATTGTTCCAGCATTTGGTGTTTCCTTTCTGTTTGTCCATCAGTCTCCACAAGCGAGAGGTTGTTATTTTTTGTTTTATCCTCTTTCTTAGACATAGGAATTCCCATAATTCTCCGTACAACATTGCATCCATGTTCAAGATAATTTTGGCTGAATGTCCATGTAGCTTCCAGACTCCTCTCAAGAATTCGTTTGCAACATCCTTAACTATAGCATTATTTTCGCGATCTATATAGTGAGCTATTTTGGAAACAATGCACAACTACCATCCTTTGAATTCTTCTCAGCGATTCTGGTAGTTGTTTGATGAAATAGGTAGATATTGAGCAATAAGTGGCAATCAGTACCTCCAGAGGGTGTAGTAGACCAAATAGCGGATATCGTAGTGATTTATTATATTGTCATTCATTGCATAACTGTACATAGTCATGTATCTATGCTGTCAGTTCCTTGTAGTAATAGGTATTTGGAAATTATTTCAAATGTCTTTTCCTGTCCAAAGTGTACTACTATCTTAGAATCATGACCTCCCTGGGCTGTAACCTATTGCGCCTGCTCGTTTTCTGCAATGTCAGGACGATTCTTGTCATAGATCAATCATTCTGTAATCACCCAGTTACTAGATAAGTTAAAGGCCTGTGCGAGCATGGACCTGGTGTCAAAAGGTCCTTACAAGTGTGGTGGCTAGGTTGATCATGATTTGGGTAAGGAACAATCTGAGTAGAACGAAACTGTCCAGGTTGAAAAGGGAGATCAACAACGGCGGACGGGTAGAACGGAGGGGCCAGCCAGAGACAAACATAGCAGGGTGTAAGTAATCAGTCATGTGCCAGTAATCCCACCAGGCACCAATAGAATTTAGTATCTAGCTATTGTGAATCAGGTTTGAAATACATTTGCTGATGTATATGGGATATATCCATGTTCCAAGGTGGCCAATTCAGTACTGTTGAATTGCCTAGGCCATGCTTATATCGAGCAGGTAGGAGAAATGTCAAGAAAGCTCTGTTATAAATAAAGATAAAATGTAAAGGTTTTTCTGGAAAGCTAAAAAGTTGTTTTAACTAATAAGTGAACATATTGCTAAAGTCTCTTCTCGTGTGCTCGATTATCCCTTAACTATCATAGGACTAATCTCTATTTATACTATTCTCCAACCACTTATGTTAGCCATATAGATGAAGTATCTCTAGATACTATGACCATTGTAATAGAAAGTGGAAATCCTGTTTTACTGTGAAAATGAATGTCCTGCTCAGTCAAATGATCCTACAAACTATAATGTATTCTGAGGCTATTTAGCACTCCGCCAATAAATGTTTTCAATCCATTTACCAAATGAACTAAGTTCAAGTTGATGTAGCCCAGTTGCCAACATCGTCGGAAATACTGGTTGATCAGTCTAGATGTCCTTCTTTCATGCATAAATGTACTCCGGTGCTTATGCATTCGGATTATCAAGAGTCTGAGTACTCTGTATTGCGAGTCTAGATCTTTGACTAAGGCGGTGCAGCTCTGCAATAGACACTACCCCTTGGCAGCATGGGTTGTAGTCATATAGTGAACTCCAGGTTCTGTATACTATTACATCACGTAATTTGTACCATTTCCCAGATTGGTAACATCAGCTCGCCATTTCCAGACTTTGTCTTGAAGTAATATAACCTTCCAGTACTCCTTCTGGATTTGTTAATAACCCTTCTGCATTAAGTTGGCCCGCAGGAAAAACCTTTTCAGAGATACTACATAGCCGAACCTTGCTATATCCAGGTTTTCCTTATGAAATTCTTCTACCAATTCTAGAGCATGATGTTAATGCTCTACAACTTCACATGTGTTCTCATCTTATGAACATCCCTTCCACTTAACAAAGTATAGATGTTCTTTGATGGTTCTAAACTGTCCTTTGAATCTTCGTTCATAAGAAATTATTTCACTGTTGATGATTTTTTCTACCTCTGATTCTATGTCAGGTTCAACATCTTCCAGGCACATGGGTGGTCGTTCTCAGCCTGGTCGAACTGAAGTTCTCTTTGGCTCAAGTAGCGATACATGGAATACGGGATAGATTTTCCCACGTTCCGATATTTATATTTGTAGGTTAGGTCTCCTGTTTGCTCCCTGATTTTGAATGGAGTATATAATTTTTATCCTAACTTTTTAGATGGTCCCTTAGTGCAGGTATTGTTCGCATTTAGCATAACCAAAAGACCAAGTTTGAAGTCTGGTTGACGGTGAGCCTTGCGGTCATAGTACGTGTTCATTTCTTCCCAAGTCTTTTCTTATGATTCCTTTGCCTTTTCATGTATCGTTTTGTTCCAGTAAGCCTACATTATAGCTAACGGATTATAGGCTTCATGCTCCTTAATCAATTCTGTTTGAGGATGGTAACCGTAGTTTTCCAAAAAAAGTTCTTATATCATGGGCACTTGATAGAGAGTTGTTGTATGCATACTCGGCTAATGGTACAAGGTGGTATCAATCATCCTGATCATCGTTGAAAAATATCGTGAGGTAGCCTCCTAGCACTTGATTACCCCTTTCCTTTTGTCCTTCTGTCTGATTGTGGGATAGAGTCAATATTTTTGTTTTTGTGCCTAACATCTTACACAGAGACTCCTACAAATATCCTGCAAACTTTACGTATATGTCTGCGATGATTTCGCGTGGTATACCATGAAATTTCCAAACTTCTCCAATGAATACCTGAGCGACATCTTTTGCTTTCACATTTTCTTCCAGCTCAAGAAAATCTGCCATTATTGTGAATCAGTCAACTACAACTATATATTTGCTGTATCTTGCAGATTTGGGTAGTAGTGTAATAAAATCTACCAAGGTAGATGCCCAATCTGCAAAATGTACTTGTAATACTTGTAGTAGGCCAAAGTGTGTAAGTCTTGGTACCTTGGACTTTTGGCATTCTGTGCATGACCATAGATGGTCTTTTATCCAGTTGGTAATTCCTTTACAGTAAAAATCTCTATTGATTATCTGTAGAGTTTTTTCCTGACAGTAGTGTCTGGCAACTTTTGAGTTATGATATCCTTTTACAATATTGGTTTGCAGGGTTTCCTCTAGGGGAATATATAGGCGTTCTTTGTAGAAAAGTATTCCATCAGTCATGGTCTATTATTTTGGCATTGACTAGCCATCATCTCCTAATTATTTTAACTCCAGGTATATATGCATCCTCTCTGGATCATGCTTTGCTTTCTTTTTTATCCTTGCCATGAGGTTGATATCAAAATTCTTGATATCGTACTTAATAATTATTGCATTAGACATTAATATTTGTCCTTTAGTGCATATTGTGTGAAAGGCAATATTGGTTGCATCTAGGTATCCACGTTCAGTATTGGAATATATGAATCATAACAGCTGCTAAGCTTCTTCCAACCGGATATCCGCGCTGCCAAATCCTTGGCTTACTTGTTTATTATCAGCTACCTCTATGACTTCAGGAAGTCATTTCTCGTCAATCCTAGCCAGGATCATTTGCATTATAGGGTCTCCAGTCCATACCTGCAAAGTCTTCTCAGTAGTGTTGACTAGGAGGATCTTAACCTTCGCCCTATAGTCTGCATCCAATACTTCAGCTCCAAAGAAAAAAAAATACCATCTTTGACTCCCAATCCACTACATAATGTAATGCAGGCATTTGTTCTAATTGGTAGTCCGATAGCTAATTCAGTCCCTATGAGCACTTACCCTTTTGTTGTAACTATGGTATCCTCGGTGCTGTATAGGTAGTGTCCTGCCGCTAACATAAAACCTACATTATTAATTCTTGCTTCCTCTTGTAACCTTTTAACCCTAACCGAACTGGTTCTTTGCTCTTTGGGCAATAACAGTCAGAGCTATTCTAAATTATCCTTTCCTCATGTGATGTGACAACTAAGTTTTGGTTATTCTGGAGGGTTTCAAATAGATGAAACAAAATTATAGCCTGCTTGGCATACTCAGCTCCCTTCTCAGGGCGGTACTCTAGACACCTGTTTAATGCATCAGGTTTACCTGCTTTGGTTGCGTGTCTGTAAATGATTTTAAAGTTAAAATCTGTTAAACATTTGGGTTCAGGGATTTGTCTTGCCGACCAGGCTTTTGTTGTTCGAAAGTATTGAAGATGTTGATGATTGGTATACGGGGTGAAAAGTACATCAGTCCCTGCCATTTAGTGCCGCCATTCTTCCGATGCAACTAATAATGCCAATAATTCCTTATCATGGATATTATAGTTATGTTGCACAGGAGTAAGCTTCCAGGAATG
Organism: Tuber calosporum; assembly: GCA_003316355.1. NCBI lineage: Eukaryota > Fungi > Ascomycota > Pezizomycetes > Pezizales > Tuberaceae > Tuber > Tuber calosporum. Next base: position 7,835 of record QFET01004191.1, read on the forward strand.
GAATGCAAAAGGATACAACTTCCTATACATATATTGGGAAAAAACATATATGAGAGCATAATCGCTTGCGTTTTTTTCCACAACAGTTTCTCTTTCAGGATGAAAGTCACTTAGTATAGGAGCTCTAATAAACCCTAGTTTGAGTTTATCCAAAGGAATTTGTTGTGTTTCTCCACAAGCAAAATCCTTTAGATTTCCCTTTAATAAATGGGTAATTTGTGCAAATAGTGCTGAGAAATTCTTTATGAATTATTGGTATAAATTAGCGAAGCCAATAAAGTTTTGAAGATCTCTTACTGAGGTAGGTAGTTGCCAGGCCTTGATTGATTCAACTTTGCACTCGCTCACAGTGACTCAATCAACACCCTTTATATACTGGACAAACTCCGCGGATTTTTCATTGAATGTACTCTGTACCATATATATAGCAATATGATATTTCAGTAGTCGTTCCAGTACCATTTGTAGTAATGTGACATGATCCTTTTCCGTTTTAGAGTATATCATCGATATGTACCACAACTACTTCATCCAAGAAGTCTTTCACAATCATAGTTATAATTTACTAGGATGTTGCTGGTGCATTAACAAGTCCAAATGGTATGAGCTTGTACCCATATAGGCCATATCTCTGGCGAAAGGCAGTTTTCCATTCATCACACTTTCGTATACGGATTAGATAGTATCCATGTTAGAGGTCCAGCTTGAGGAAAATAGTTGCTTCTTGAATACGATCACATAGTTCGTTCATTAGAGGCAGAGGGTATTTGTTGTGGATGGTGACTTTGTTCAAAACTCGTTAGTCTACGACCAATTAGAGGTGTCCATCCGGTTTCGGGACAAAAAGTATTTGTGCTCTAGCAGGAGACTTGCTGGTGGAGATCTTTCCATATTTTAACAAATAATCCAAAGATGTTCTTGGAGCTCTTAACTGTTTCTCAGACAGCTATTAAATTGGTCCACAGGGTAGTTGAGAGTCGGTTTGAGGTCAATAGTGTTATCAAAGGTTTGTTAAGATAGTTGTTTTGCTGCAGTTGACTGGTGAAAAAGGTTCGTGGAGTTGTGGTACTATGCAGGATATAAACCGAGGCCTATTTCTTCCTCATCATCTAGTCTCGCAATTCTTGCAATAAATACTACCTCTGTGTGTTCCAACACCTCCTCATCCCTTTAAATAGATATACATTCGTCTTCCGGTAAGAGATGCAGCTGACACCCCAGCGCCTCAAAACTCCAGTTACATGATTTATGAATATCCTTTAAAGGATATTCATCATTTCACTACCCAAATGGAATTATTATTCCGTAATTTGCTGTAGGTGAGATTTCGCGCACAAGTTTGAACTAGTGTTTATTTTTCCTATCTCTAAGTAGAGGGGACAGGTATAATCTCTTCCAGTAGAGAATTTGTCTGCTTTAAATCCAAAAATGGGGATAGGATCCTGACAAGATTCATGAGGAATATTCAATTCCTTTACTAAATTTTCATGAAGAACAAAAATATTTGATCCAGAGTCGAATAGGACATTTATGTGATAATGTTTCCCATACACACAGATATATGCATCGCCTTTCTGGTATTGATAGCTATTTAGTTCTTATTGATGCAGCTTTTGTAGCTAATGCTACAGTATTATTTCTGTTCCTCCTCGTTTAGAAGTCATGATAGTTGTATCAGTTGGATGTTCGTGACACGCCAGCATTATTTCGACCCAAGAGGTCTCCTCTGATGAAACTGAATGTAATAATTAATTATTAAAATTCTGAGTGGCGTACTACAACCGGTCTTTACCCACTACCTAGGTGCTCCCAAAAAAGTACCAAATTTCTAATCTCATAGGAAACATGCGTGCATCATTGTGCACAGCTTTTTTATGCATCCCTAATATGCATAGCTATCAGTTATATACAGCAGGGTGTTTTTGAATAAACTTAGCTATTTTATTTACTGTAAATTCCTAAAAGGGAAACTTGTTTTCGAAATTAAAATTGTTTGTGAAAATATAATTATTTTCTGTAAACTATCTGACATTCTAAAGAGGTTAACAGTTTCTTAATTTTGAATAGCTCAAGCTTTATTTATACTGTTGGTCCCTCATGGGATCATGGTCTACTGGGTTGCATTTGGTATTAGCCTACTCCGAGCATATGGACTGAGCTCACGCTATCAAATCTCACCCTGGCTAAGGCTTGCATAATTGTACCTTTAGGACAAAGCCCAACCCCATCAGCTAGTACAGTGACTAAAATGGCTGTTCAGGGATTCTTGAAAGAGATTTTGCATTTCTGGAACTAAAGAAACCCTGATGCTTTAATCAGGCTAACTTGCTGCAATTTCCCCATATGGCCCTAAGCACAGGGGGCTCCATCAGGAGCTAAAACCACAGGTTCTTCTAGGGTCGGAAGTTTAACCAAACCAAAAAAACCTAAAATTATTTTAAGTCCTTTAAGTACCTAGGACCATGACACTGGTTGGGACCCCAGGAAGTGTCCTCTAATACAGGATCTTGTTTCAGTGTCTTATTATTGAAGAGAATCTCACAAGCTTTCATTTGCACTATTTTTCATTTCAGTAGCATGCCTGGTTGTTGTCCTCCCGGCTTTTGAAAACTAGATGAGACTTGGTTGTTTCTAAATATCAAAGATACCACCACCCCCCTTTGTCATTCTTAAAAAGGTTTACTCTACCATTATGTCTCTGCTAACTGTGTTCACTTAAGGACTTATGGGCTTAAGGACAACTTCTTTTATGCTCCTGTTCTGATAGTGTCTGCAAAAGCAGGTATTCTTCACTCCCTAGCCTAGAATGATCCCCTACTTCGATTCCACTCACCAGTTTCATGGTACCCAGAATACCTAATCGCCAACTACAATAGTGCCATTTAGGATATTTCAGTATCCGATAATTCCCATAACCTAGGTATGGCTCTGCTTTGTATATTGATTACTTTTGGTTGATTAGGTCTTGCTATGAGTGTTGCCGTCTGTGGATTATGTTGAAATTTCGGTCAGTCCTTTATTGCTGTTAAGCGTAAGCTTTGGCTAGTACTATATCTTTCTGACATTTTCGCCAGGTGGGGTTGTTAAGGCCACAACGTGTGCATTCCTTCCACGCTTTTCGCTTATCAACCACATCTTGAGAGATTCTATTAGGAGCCTTTTTGCAGTCAGTTTGCTCATTTTTAGTTTCTGTTCCTGCGTTCTTTGTTGATGGGTTAGCCTTAGCAGTCTTCCATCATGTGGGGTTGTTCTTTTGTTTCTGGTTAGTGTATCCTTATAGATATTGACCCTCTTATTGATGAGACTAAGCTTTTGCTTTGATGTACTTCTGGATGATAGTTCTCCTTTGGATAGTTTTCGCAGTTCTAGAAATTCATCCTCCTGTCTGCCAACTGCCCTTATAGTTTGTATCCACTCTTCATCATAGGAGAATCTCAGCTGGGATAACTTTTGCAAAATTTCTACTGTAGGTTTGCTTTCGACGAGCACCCTCCAACACATTCTTGTGAGTCCGGCTTTGAGGTTAAGGTTTTTGAGCAGCTGAAGATGTGACTCTATCCCTCCCTATTGAACTACCTTGGTGATTTATTCTATGACTAATCTATCCTCATTAAGGCCGATGTATTGCTTCGTGATTTCTTGCCGAAATCAATCCCATATGTAATAGTCCGGGTCTCACGTCTATTCACCTAATTTACCCTTCACCTTGTGCTACCCATCTGAGAAGGGTGCTACTTTATTCCCCTTTGTTTTCCCCTAGGCAAAAACTATTGGGTGTGCATGATTTTTCCACCGTGTAGCGTTACGATAGAAATAGTCTTTACCAGCTCTGAACCAATTTTCAATATCTTGGTTGTGATTCACTTCAAGGAAGTTGTTTGGTTCCACTATTAGCTTTACAGGTTTGGAGAGTCCACTGAGATATTCTAAGTACACAAAAGTTGCCCTGTTCTCAAGGACATCGTTTCTAGGAATCGATAGTGTTTGGGGACCTTGTTCCAGCCTGCCGCCCTTTCTGCCCTGTCCTTACTCCCTATCACTTTTGGACGTATAATCATCAGGGTCATGGGCATCACCAAGGTTACCTGGTGGTGGTGGCGGTGGTGTGTGAATTCCCTCACGCTCAAATCATTATCCCTTTTCCTTCCCAGGTGATGATACTAATTGCTTTGGTTAAACTGTACCCTATACGGCTAGAATCGATAGTTGCCCTCAGTTAAATAGTCCAGGAGCACTGTAACGGAATCCTACTATGTTTCTACTATTGCTACTCACTTGATGTTGGTTATTACTTATTTGGGTTTATACATGATAAGCGCTACTATTTGGTTGTTCCTTCCTACTTGGTTATGACTTCCTAACTGGTTATTCTTTCCTTGTTTCGCTTATCGCTACCTCTCCTTGCTTCTACCTGTTTGGGTATCGCTATCCTACTGCTATACCTACTGGATTTGTATAGTATTAGCGATCTCTCGTTCCTTGTTGTTTAGATTCCATTACTTGTTTTGTTAGCTCCATCCTGTCGCTTTTAACCCTCTGTTTTCGGAATATGGTTATCTTGTTATGCTGCCTCTGATTGCATGTTGTTGGACAGGATGTTTGCACTTTTGTTTAGTTTTCCTAGCTACAATCTTTTGTATTTATAGAGCCTGCAATCCCTTAAGGATTCGGACTCTCAAGCCTCACAGGACTATCATCTTTAATACTTCAAGTTGAACCGTCACTCTATTAGTTCCATACCATTTACCTTGTATATTGAAGACCTATCCATCGACGCTTCTCCCCCTATCCTAATAATATCTTGAGAGTCCCTTTGGGATTCTCGAGGTACTTGGGGGTAGGTTACAAACACCATCACTGGGCCCTTACTGAGTCAGTACTAGAACTAGTTTATCGCCCAATTGACGTACAACGGCATTGAGGTATGCCTTCATACCTACCCCTTGTTGGCTCTGTTGTTGAGCTGCCAATTCTTGATGCTCATTCAACCTCCGATTGTATTACTGTTCCTGCTGATGTAATTTAGAATTTATGTGTATTAGAGTTTTTTCCAGAATCCGAACCATTGTTTCTGAGATATCTGCCAGTTGTCCCTGTTATGCCTGTTGGCGTTAGAATTTTTCCTGAACCTGTGCACGTAACCTTACCTTTCTTCCATCATCACCACTAAACCTTTCATGAGCTCGCCAGCCTTCCTATATTTCAGCGTTATTGATAACTGCACCTCTAGCCATACGGCTTTGCCATAATTCTATCATCGTATACGCTTGCCTAGCCTTCTCTGATAATGCTGTGATCGCTAAATGATTATCATCTGCACTCTCTTTCAAGGATCGGTCCAGGTAGTGCAATGTATAAACAATTTTATAATGGATGTTGTCTTCTTTACCGACAGGTTTCTTAGCTCGCTCGGCACGTTTTTGAACTCTAGAGGCTTGACGACCCTAATGTGTAGAGGGAGAGCTACTCCACCTCCGCAACACAATTAAAGATTCTGACGGGGTAGATTCCGTATCATCATCCTCAACCATCCGGTCAGGTCCCAAAGGACTAAAACTTGTTTTCTCATCTCGTGCCATAGGCATCGCAACTTGCTTATGCACTTAGAGGTCTTTCAAAAAAAGATAGTTTAGTGAACCAGAATGGTTCAACTTCTTCAAAAAGGGGTATTTCCAGAAGGTCCGCAGCAAATATCTATTCAAACAGATGGTATGGTAGAATATTATTTCCTTTTTGTTAATGGTGTAATCCAGTGTCTTTCTTAGCGATATATATGTTCTGAGTTTTTTCGCTGTAAGTGAGCAAGCTGTCGAAGAGCAACTGAACACAAGTCAAGTTCATACCATTCGCAGAAGATAAGAAATATGTTTGGAAAGATGAGAGGTCGTGAGTGCCCACAATGATGGCACTGCTGAAAACTTTGAGTATCAAACTATTTGCTTGGCATGAGAGAATGTAGAGTTGCTTTTGTGAGAAGAGATTAATAATATAGTATTACAGGGTAGCCAACTTTGTAACGGAATCCTATTATCTTTCTACTAGTACTACTGACTTGATGTTGGTTATTACTTATTTGTGTTTATACCTGATGAGGGCTACTATTTGGTTGTCCCTTCCTACTTGGTTATGACTTCCTAACTGGTTATTCTTTCCTTGTTTCGCTTATCACTACCCCTCCTTGCTTCTACCCATTTGGGTATCGCTATCCTCCTGCTATACTTGCTGGATTTGTATAGTAGTAGCGATCTCTTGTTCCTTCCTGTTTGGATTCCATTACTTGTTTTGTTAGCTCCATCCTGTCGCTTTTAACCCTCTGTTTTTGGAATATAGTTACCCTGGTATGCTGCCTCAGTTAGCATGTTTGTTGGACAGGATATTTGCGCTTTTGTTTTGTTTTCCTAGCTACAATTTTTTGTATTTAAAGAGCCTGCAATCCCTTAAGGATTAGTACTCTCAAGCCTTACAGGACTATCATCTTTAATACTACAAGTTGAACGGTCACTCTATTAGTTCCATACCTTTTTCCTTGTCTATTGAAGACCTATCCATCGCCGCTTCTCCCACTATCCTTACAGTCTCTTCAGAGTCCCTTTGGGATTCTCGAGATACTTGGGAGTAGGTTACAAACTTGGTACTGTTGAATTGCCTAGGCTGTGCTTATATCGTGAGGGTATGAGAACTGCCAGGAAATCTATGTTGTGAATAAAGATAAAAGGTAAAAGTTTTTCTTGAAAGCTTCAAAGTTGTTTTAACTTATAAGTGAATATATTGGTAAGGTCTCCTCTCCGTTGCTTGATGATCCATTAACTATCAGGGGTCTGCTAGCTATTTAAACAATTCACTCAGTACTTATATTAGCCATATATATGATGTATCCTTAGATACCATGACTATGGTCAATGAAAGTGGAAACCCTATTTGACCCTGATAATGTATGCCCAGCTCAATCAAAGGATGCTGTGAACAATTTTGAATTCTGAGTCTGTTTAGCACTCGCCTAGTCAATAGTCTTCGATCGATTTTCTAAATGAATTAAGTTCGACAAGATATAGCTTAGTTGGCAACAGAATACAGAAAACCAGTTGATCAGTCTAGAGGTCCATCTCTCTTGCATATATGCACTCAGTGCATATGCATTCGGATTATCAGGAATCTGAGTACTCTGTATTTAGACTCTAGATCTTTCACCAATGCTGTGCAGCTATTCTATAGACACTACTTCTTGCCAGCATGGGTTGTGGTCATATAGTAACCTCCCAGTTCTGTATACCATCATATCACATAATTTGTACTAATTCCCAAATGGGTAACAGTCCAGTTGCTTTAAATTTAGACTGGATAGTAGATATCTTAAATAGTTGTTATACAATCGAAGCAATAGTATCCAGAAATTCTACTTTGTATAATTCACCATAACCTAAATAGGTTGCTGCTTTTACAGTATCACCATGATAATGCTAATAGGGCTGAATAACAAAAACATCTAGTGGTTGGATGAGAGGTCTATTATGAGGTGGTAGACAAAAGGCAATAATCTTTTGCCTATCCTATTAATCAATGAACTGCTTAGTTCAGTGGGATCTAAAACTGTCTAAAAGCAGAAGTCATTAAACACTCATTTTTCGTTTAAGGGAATAACTTTGAAAGTTTTTGTACTATTGTATATTTAAATGATCATTACTATACTCACTCTCTGACAATCCAATAAGATTGTCATCTGGGATTGTGGTAGTTGTATACCAAGGTTCTTGGTGAATAATACTTGGAATAATCAGCATGAGTGGTCAAATAACTTGATCTCTACTTATAGCTTTCACAGAAGGAAACAAGTTCATGGTTCGTTGAACTTCTGAAGAATGACTGATTTGAAGGGTCCCTTGTGATAACCCAAAGATCATGCCCAACACCAATTCTATAACAAGTTTTATTGATATTATAACAATCACCAACCTCAATATCATGCCTATCATACACAGCTTTGCACCTCTCAAACCAATCATGAAATCTCAGCTGGCTGATGTGCATTCTTGCGGTTACAATCGAGGTAGCGTTGCTTGCATATTGGATATTACAGGTAACATATTAGGAAATAGGATGCCCAATGTTCTCTGACTACTTGGACTGGTAGTGGTCCTCTATTGGCATTTGGAAGTATTGCATTTGCACATTCAGAGAGTATTGCAATGCAAGAACTTGTCCCTATTGCATCTAATCAGTCTAGATACTAACCTACAGCTAATTCTTGGTCTTGCGAGAGTTTGTAGTTTGCTGGCACTCGATCTTGCCTTGATGGAACACCTTGCCAGAATGCTGTATGTTGTGATATGGGAATTTCGTATTGTAAAGCAAGAGCTATAAGATTTGTTTTTAGTATTCTATTTCCTCGAGGGATGCTAATACAGCCAGAATTCGTAACTCTGTCTCCTGATATGGTTCAATCCACCGAATTGGAAGTGATACACTAGCAGGTGGTATATGAGGCATAGGAAAAGTAGTTTTGAAGGTATTATGGATTGAAATAATAGGTGTATATTCTTAGGAAATGACTTAGGACTTTGATAATGTTTAGAACAGCAGATTTGCAAAGTTACTCTGTAATTGCTATACTTTTATAAATTTTGAAGCTGATACTTTACTACAAAATACAAAACAGAATTGAATAGACAATTCTTTTCACATATAAATTTCAATCATAATTATATACACAACTTGAATAGTTATACTAATTGAGGTACAGAATTGTTTTCAACCATTAAGCTCCCTTGATATGGATGCTTTTATATGACTATCAAGGTTCCATTGTAGTTCAATGTACTATGAGCCAGTAAATTATATTAAGCTAGCAACTAGTTCTATTAAGCTTAAGTTCAATTCAGCATTTGGGTTATATTTTAGGCCATTTGGATTTAAGGTTAAATTTTGAGAAAGCTATACAGTTGCATTGAGCTACAACAATCTGTTGAGCCACAATATTGAACTAAAAAAGGTTTGTTAAGACACAAGTCACATCGAGCTAGCAAGTAATCTTGAGCTGGCGGGCACTGTGGAATAGTGTCCCTGGTTACGAGCGAGCAAGCACCCAGGGGTTGTGGCTACTAGCCACAACCTTGGTACAATTAATCTAGTCGGATTTCTAAGAAGCAAGTGGCTTTCCTACAACACCCCGTTGGTAATACGACTGGTATACAGGATCTGTTCCTCCAGTTCAGACTCTAGGAGCATAACTCCTCTGATTCTCTAAAGGATAAAGTAACTGAACACTTGAACCTAGAGCTTTCATTATGAAAATTTAATACAAATGAAATCTAATCAAAGGAAAGTCATTTTTAAAACGAGAGGCTAATGCGAGGGGTGATTGTGGTACTGAAACCTGTATACATGTTAATGAGTTGCATCCAGAAACTGCAATAATTAAAAGTTGATAGTTTAGACTACCTATAATGTGACTATTGCCTGTTGCAGGTTTCGAAAATAATGGAAACCTTCATTTTCATTATTAAGTTTTGGTGTCAGCCTGACATGCCACTTCAATGCAAAATATAGTTTTGCGGCAAACCTCTACAAGTACCTATGGGTAAGTACCAGAACACAGGAATCAGAATTTTGTATGGCAGATTGTCTGTGCACGTCTGAGCGCTCATACTAAATTCTGACTCTGATGTTCTGGTACTTACCCATAGGTACTTGTATAATCAAGATATGAGATAAGTTTCGCCTGGCAGCCAGACTCGCCCTAAGCCTGAGTGTCAGGTTAAGTTAAGTTATCATATTCCTATCAAAACCTCCAAGCTTAAATCCAGTTTTCATAGTGTTGCTATAGCAACCAACGAGGTCATGTTGTGCTCTCCACAAATGTTGAACCTTCCGACACTCAGTTTGCCTGCTCCCCTTGTCACGATAGCATGCCGGGGTTGTAGTGTCGAGCCACGAGCACGGTGTGTGGGTAATTTGCTGTCCCAGCGCGGGAGCAGGCCAGTCGCCAACTCTTTTTAAACCTTCCAATTACCCGGCATTACCTGCCCCATTTCCAACCACCAACCACCAACTAACCACCATATTATGATCCCCACACTATCTGACAGCGCCAGGCCTCTCAATTGAGTACTCAAAGGAATACCCAACAATGCCCCTCCTGCTGGACCGATATCTTCGGCATGCACCAAAGAAATACATCTGTCTATTCTCCAGCACATCCACAGCATCCAGCAAGATTGGGAAATCCCCCGTTGTGATACCGGATACAGTGACACTCACTAAATTCCCACCGCTGCGGAGCCGGAATCCTCGTGAAATACCTATAGGCTCACTGTACAATCCCCTCCCTTCCTCCCAGCCCTCAACCGATCGCGCATCCAACTATCCATCCATCTAACCTAGAACGTCCAGTCGAGTAAAAGGCCCTCTGGGCAAACTATTCCTCCCTCTCCCGCCCTTCGTCACGATCACCGAAACACCCATCCCATCATCCACCTCCCGCCGCGCGACCGTCACAGTCAAGGACGCAAATATCCGCCAGCAGCGCGAGATGTGGGGCACCTTGAGAGCTAACCTGCAGAAACTAGTGCTCGGTGTAACGGAGGGTCACTCCGTCATATTGCGCCTCGTGGGGGTTGGATACAAGGCCATGACCGAGGGCAAGGGAAGGTTGCTGCAGATACGGTTGGGGTATAGTCACACTATCGAGATGCCTGTACCCGAGGGCGTCAAGTGCAATGTGCCCGTACCTACCAGAATCCTGCTAGAGGGGGTGGATAAGACGAAGGTTAACCAGTTTGCAGCGCAGATTAGAGGGTGGAGGATTCCTGAGCCGTACAAGGGGAAGGTATATGCTCGTCTGGGCCGCTGGAGGAGGAGAGCTGATGATGACGATGGCTGACTGAGGGTGCGTAGGGTATCTTTATTGACGGGGAGACGGTAAAGATTAAGGTGAAGAAAGTTAAATAGATTTTTTATGGCTGAATATCTCCACCTGTTCCCTGGATCGGTTTGGGATGGTAGGCGGAATGGGTTATTCTTGGGAATCATTGTATATTACACACAGTGGGGACTCCCGCCTGCTCAACCCAACCAATCAACCGTCGATCGATCGATCTATTATACCGATCACAAATAGCCAACCTCACAACCTGATCTGTAGGGTGGAAAAAAAAGAAAACGTGCCATCTAAGCAATCACCAATTCTGCCCAGTGCTCAAAGAAGAAGCCTAAACTCCAAGCAAACCCCACCCCAATAGCCCCACTCTACCCAGCAGCAGTCTTCGACACCCTGTCCACCTTACCCAGCGCAGCCTGGTACTTTCCTAACGCCTTATCTACTGCAACAATCGTCGGTGCCAGCAGCTCCTCAACGGCTTTACTCCCACCGCCGACCTCGGTGGTCTTCCGCTTCGGCTTCACTCCAGTCTTCTTATATTCCTCTTGTGCCTCCTTCTTCCTCCTAGCCCTCTCCAGCTCCCGCTCTTCGTCGGCGGCCTTGGCAATGGACGCAATCCTCTCCTTCGAATTCTTCAAACTGTTAACCAGCTTTGTGATGTCCCCAGCGCGTTTCTCGTCCCCGGATAAGAAGGCCAGCCAGAAGTGCCGCAGAAATTCATTCGTTGTAGCATGGACTAGCGTTACGCTATTGAATGCGTTTGCGGGTAAGCCTCCAGATTTGTGCTTAAACCCACAAGAATTCAACATCTGCTCCCTCCGGTGCTTGACTACAGCAAGGATTTGTGTGGTTGCTTTGTAGAGCTGAGCTTTACTCTCTTTACTGGTGCTGCTGCTAGCGAGGACAGTGAGCAGGTTAAGGTTGCTTTCTCCGAGGGTCCTCCGGATCTCCTGGAGTACAGTCTCGGGTTTTAGGTTTGAGTAGAGTTCCTTGGGCGCCTTATCGGCATTACTGCTTGCTGAGAAGAATTGGCGTTGATCGCGAATGTTGAGGATGATGCGCTCTTGTTCGGGGTCACCGTGGAGGTCAATTAGGCGTTGTTCATTGATGTAGCATTCGTCTTGGTCTTCGACTTGGTTGGGGTCAGTGTCGGTGCTAAGTGGAGCCTGTTAGCAATATCGGTGGCGGAGTCGGTAGAATACTCACGGTGCGACCAAGTCCACCAACTTCAAACTAAGACTATTCAAGGTCTTGATAATATGAACGTTCTCAGTGCGTGTAGGTCTCATGGTCAAATCAGGAGCATTCCCCTTCTTCTGGCTCAAGTTCTGCTCATTACCCTCGATATCCATGGTCCTAGGAACACGCTCTATCTTCCTACGCTTCCTCGAGTTTTCTACCCCTCATAATTAGCTCCCCTCCTTCTCCCCTCGGGTATCCATGAAATAGTTCACCTTCATCACCTCTCCCCAGGTAACGATCAAGTATTGGATCCGTATTATCCGTCAGCAGTAACTTATCCCCCTTCAATTTCTTAAAAAGCCTGCTCAGAAAGAACCTACTCCAGAACTCCTCCTCGGGCAACTTCGGCACATTGTCGTCGTAAACCATCTTAACCAATGGGTGCTGATCAAAAATGTCATGAATGGCCTCACGCGACAAAGACATCCTAACAACGTTGTCAACAGTCTTAGGTTTTATCGTGGCGAGCACGTTGTAAGGACCACGCTTCTGCTCCCGTTCGATTGCGTGCGCGCGGAGAAGATGTGTGCGCGTGGACCAGAACTGGTCTGCGGTTACGGCCCCAAAGAGAACGGCCTCCGAAAAGGTTGTCGAGAGTTCTTGGTCGACTTTTAGGAGAGATTTTTGGAGTTCTAGATCTGTCTCTAGTCTGGTTGTGCTCCAGTCTGTGAATTTGCTGGCTAATTTTGCAGCGATGGCTCCTAGGGCTGCAGTCGAGGAAGCGGCAGTGGTGGTAGGGCCGGCAGAGGCAGAGGAGGGAGTTGCGGCGCCAGAATTGGCCTTGAAGGTCTGGATTGCAGTGGTTAATGCCTCCTTCATGACATCAGCTTCCATGCGAGCGGAAGAGGCTGAGGTGAATGTGAAGACGTAAGGCTCTGTTGCACCGCCTTCTTTAGTTGCGAAGACCTTGACCATGACTTTTGCTACCGCCGCGGGGGTTGCCTGGAGGTCTTATTTATGTTAGCAGGTGACGGGGAGTGGTATATAGACTCATACTTGTGATTGTTGACACGGGAATTTTTAAAGTTGGGGTCCTAGCATTCGCAGGGGTCCAAGTGACAGAGTCCCTCTCTAGAACAAGATATCCCTCCTTTTTTTTGTAGGAAGCTGTGCCTTTCGCTGCCGATGCCATGGTCGTAGTATAAAACTGTGGATGTTGGGTAGAGTCGAAAGCTTGGGAGCAAATCGCCAGTATTATATTGCACTAGTATCTCTGAGCTTCTGCATCCAAGACTTAGAGCAGTTGGGGTTGAAACGGTTTACCCTGACCGCGAGACAGGATGCAGCAGAGCCTCAACCCACCACCAAACCCAATAGCTCCCCCTACCATTTTTGCCTCATCCCACCATATCAATTCAGAATACTGGTAAATTCAACAATGGACGAACTTAGATCTCTCTGCGAAATACCCACCTCCGGGGACACGAGTAACAAATACCAGCAGGTAAATGACCCCCTTACCGACTCTCACACTCAACCATCCCACGTACTATAACTGACTAACTAACCCGAGGTCAAAATTACACCTCTCAGATCCAAGCAATTCTTACCAATCTCTCCTCCCTCCTAGGCACAACTCCGGACCTTCTCACCTCTGGGGAACTCCAAGCGTTCCTGACCGCTATCCTCCATCCACCACACCTCCTCCTCCCCCCCGAGCAGTACTTCCAAGAAGAAGACAACAACGATGAGCCCGGGCGCGACCAAACTGCCTGGCACCCCTTCTACAGGGCCTCTGAAAAAGCGTTAATGCTCCTCTACTATTCACTATCTCACACACCGCCCCCATCGGCGGAACGACCAAACATCGCCATCGCGGCCATAACATACGCCAACCCTGCAGACCCGTGGACTAGCCCTATATCCCACCATCTCTCCACAACAATCCAATCCTCCAATCGGGAGCTGAGTTCCACACCAACCCTTATGTCAATCCTAGCCACTATAAAACCCTTGTTCGAATCCCATCTCACTCCAGCTAGTCGCGCTCCACAGCGCGAATCCACCAACAAAGGCGCCGCATTGCAGACACCTACTTGGTCTAGGGAGCTACCGCAAGCCATAACTTTACTATCCTACATAACAACTCATTTATCTACCGATACTCTGGAGAGCACATGGCCATTGCTCATACCCCCTCTACTAAGCATCCACGATGGCACGAACCCGGAGCACAAAGTCTCTGTGTGTAACCTACTTTCCATTCTGTTACAAAAACTACCAGACGGGCTACTGGCGAGGACTGGACTCGCGCCGGTTCTGCGTGACGCACTCATACCGGACTTACTCCTCCTGCCACCTTTGACCCCAACAAAGTATTCGGTACCAGTGCTGCAGGCAACATACCAGGTCTTGAGGACTCTGGCTCGGATATCCACCCTGGATAACCGCCCCCGGGCGGAGCAGCTGGATGCAATATTTCGTAATGGCATTGTCCGGGGTTTCTCCTTTGCCGGTGAGAATGCACGGATCGCGGAGGAGCTCATGCGTCAAATATCTGCACTAGTGGTGGACATGGGAGTTTACGCGGTGAGACATTTGGGCGATCTGGTTCAGATCTTTGGCACGGTTTTGGGTGATCCGTTTGTTGGGCTTGCGCAGGGTTTGCTGACTGCTACATTGGATGCTATGGAGGCTGTTGTGGGGATTTGTTGGGCTAGGATTCGTGGATATGTTCCTGAGATGTTGAGGGCTATAACAAGTTGTTATGGGACGGTTCGTGGGGAAGAAGAGGGGATGGGGGAAGTTCAAGCGGCTGATAGGTTGAAGAAGATTGCTAGTATTCTAAGGACAGTGATGGCGACAGAGAATACGGAAGTGGAGATTGCCGAGATGGAGGGCAATATCGCCCAAGTGGATGGGAGATTGGCTGGATTATTCGTTTCCGCATGACAGCTTCATATCCTTTACTCAATATGAGAAAGGGGCGCTCAATTGTCTGTAATTTCGACCATCTCACAAAAGCTCTTAATTAGTTAATTGGGTGACTATCAATGTCTGTAATCCACCTTGTCATTACCCCCCAAGTGCCTGCTAACTAGCAAGCATAGCTATTGCCTCTGGCCGGATAGCCAGAACGCTGAAAAACATTCCATCTTCATGGCAAACTCCCCTGCAACCTTCCCATCAAGGGCGAATCCCCAAACTACTAGCGCCCATACGGTGCCCAGAGACCCGTCGCCCAGAACCTAGGATTGAATGCTCCTTGATAAGCTATCCTCACGTGAAAGCCTCCCCCCGACATGCCATTCCCAGACCTTGCAATTGAATGCCCTCATTCAGCAATAAAGCCTTAACACTTCTCAAACTCTTAGAGCCCTCGGTCCACCGGTGCAGCAACTCGCATGCAACACAGAAGCTGCCACAGAAACACGCGACTATTCCACTAACAAGAACTCAGGACTATAGAGGGGGTTGTCTGGTTGATCGGTGCCGTCATCACTAACTGCAAGAACAAGTGTTGGAACCCTAGGTTGCTCCGGGAGGACATGAGTGTATCACAAAACCGTGGTTTTATTTGGTGGAGCTGGATGTACGCCTTGAGAGATACTTGCCCCATGTCGCGATTGAAAAGGCTTCATATCTAATACAACATTACCATTTTCCTTTCTCAAAGAGAAAAGCAAGGAGAGGAAAACTCCTCACTAGCCACTCTGACCCACGCTAACCCGGGCGAAGCAGTGGCTGCAGGAGTTGCAGGAGTTGCAGGTGAAGCAGGAGGGCTGGCCCTTTGTGGGCAGTGGCATCTCGGTGACGTGCATCAGGAGGGAAAATACTTGCTTCACCTGCAGGTTTTATGCTTGCTGCAGAACGAAGTTCCATCTCACCTGGAGATGAGATCGGCGATAGCAATTACTATGGCTTTAAATATTTATGCCATTTTGCTATTGATTTCGCAAAATGCGGGGGCGGAAAGTTTATAGGTCCTATTTTGGCTAGTGGAAGGGGAGGAGTTTGCTCTATAACTACATCATTTTCATAGTGAATAGTGATTGCTTCTTTCACAGCCTATTGGAGTGCCTTGGGGAGATTCTTAAGTAGTTGTTTTGACATAACTTGCTGGTGATAGGTAATATGTACTATAATTACCTAGGGTCCGTTCGGTTGCAACAAGAAAATATAGATTAGAGTGAAAATCTATGGATTCAACGTCAATCTATGGTTTGTGCCTGAAATGGGTGTTCGGTTAAGTGAAGAAAACTATGGAAATTACTAATTCTAAAAATGACCGAAGAGTTGTTTTACAGAAAATATTGCATACAAAGTAGGCTGAGTGACAACCAAGCCACAATACTAGTAGCCGAGAAATTCACCAAGAGAGAGAAATGAAAGATATGGATATTACGAGTTCATCAACCTTTGGCACACAGCATCCACTGGACGCAGATGGACTGTTGGCAATTGCACTTCTGATTGGCCAATATTACCATGATCGACCTCAAACTGTGGCATATAACACCTTGCGGCTGAGCGGTTCAGCTTATATATCGGAGATCCACGCTTCAAACAATCCTATTCGAATCCGAGATATTTTACGCATGCCTCTTCCTGCATTTATCAAGCTTCGAGAATGGTGTCTCAGTGACAAGGTATTAGCCGATACTCGAGTGGTTACTGTGGATAAGCAGTTGGCGACTTTTTTTTAAATATTGTGAATGGAAATTGGTCCCAAAGAGCAAGAGCTAAACGCTAACAGCACATTGGAGATACAAAATTAAGGAATGTAAATATATATTCATTTTAATTAATTATATTAACTAATATATAAGTTGTTGACATTTCCATAATGTTTTTCAACATGCTCCCTCCCGCGCTCTTTCCGGAAAGTTGATATTGTTACTCTAGTGACAAATCACTTCTGCGCCTTGGGACTATCAGGTGTTCAAATGTGTATGGGCACGATCTTAAATCTATCGGAATATACTAACGCAATACTAAGTGAATATTGCGGGCACGCCTTGATGAGGAGAGGTAAATTTATGAAGGTAGATTGGTAGGTAGTCTGTTCCTTATTCTTCAAAGCAAGAAAAGTGGGCGGTAGCCCCTATATATACAAGAGTGCGCCCTCCCGTTATCTAAAAGAATATAAAAAGGCAAAAATATAAGTACGAACGTATTTTACCGTAACGTCAGTAGGAAAAACATCAGTGCGAACGTATTTGACACTGAAAACCTGCCAAAAAAAT
Source organism: Tuber calosporum (assembly GCA_003316355.1). NCBI lineage: Eukaryota > Fungi > Ascomycota > Pezizomycetes > Pezizales > Tuberaceae > Tuber > Tuber calosporum. The sequence goes on from QFET01004191.1 coordinate 25,136, forward strand.
CCTAAAAGTTTAAATAAAACTAAAGTGGTGTGAGGGGTTTCGTTGTGGATGATAAGACATAAAGGAAGGAACAATAACCGTTAAAATATGTGATAAGCAAGCGAAAATAACCCGAATACCAGATAAAGAAATATACATAAGAATCCTTATCGTAATAATGAAATATAACAGAAATATACGCACAGTATGTCCTAGCTGTAGTAATGCATGCGGTATAATAGGTATTGCCAAAATACTGACCAAGTAAGAGAATATAAGATATGTTCAAGGAAATATTCATATAAAAACGAATAAGAAATTTCAACACTTCCCCTCATTATCTACAGCCCAGAAGTCCCATCAACTATGTATGTGCTGGTTTGGTAAAGATTTTGGTGCAGATATCGGCAAGGTTTTCTGATGACTAAACTTTTAGTAAAGTGAATGAACCGCGGTCGAGTTCTTCTCGTATTTTGTGAATGTGAACATCGATGTGTTTGGTACATTCATTGAGTTGATTGTTTGTCACAAGAAAATTAGCGCCGGTATTATCTGCGTGCTAAGCGATCGGTAAACTTAGTCGAATATCATAGAGTCCCTTTTGGAACCATTGGATTTGTTGCATAGCCAGTGACATAGCAACGTATTCCGCTACGGTAGTAGATGTAGCGACGGAGGCCTGTTTCTTGGATCGCCAGGAGATACATGAACCATTTAAGATAACAATGTATCCTGAGAAGGAGCGGCGGGTATCAAGGCAAGCGGCAAAGTCTGCATCAGCATAGACATCGATAGTGGGAGTTGCGTTGGGTGGGTACGGGTAGAACAATCCTATATTTTCCGTCCCAGCAAGGTAACAAAGGACGTGTTTAGCGGCCTTTAGGTGTCCTTCAGATGTGCAAGAAGAAAATTGAGAAAGAAATGAAATCGTTTACGAGAGGTCGGGTCTTGTGCCAGTGGTGAGGTACAGAAGTGATTGTATAAGCGATTGGTAAATGGAGGGGTCTGGTATCCTTATGTCTTCGGTCCCTTTCATAAGTTGAATGCCATTTGGTAAAGGGGTAGACACAGAACACGAGTTTTCCATGCTATATCGTTGGAGGACTGACTAGAAGTAATTTTGCTGGGTAAGATGTATGCCGTCTGGTGTATACGTTATGTGCAAGCAGAGTAGGAAGTTAGCTTCCCCTAGGTCAGTGATCTCGAATGGCTTTTTCAGGTCTTTTATCAGAGATGTGGCATGGGGGGAGTCGGCTGCGTGTATTGCAATGTCGTCGACGTAAACTGATATGTAGAGGTCATGTTTAGCATGGACGAACATGCATGGGTTGAGGGCTGATGTCGTAAATCCTTTGGAGGTTAAGAATTTTGCGAAGAGAGCATACCATTCATTCGCAGATTACTTAAGTCCATAAAGACATCGGTTAGGTTTCCATACTTTTTCTCCGTCACAGTACCTATGTAATGGTAGTAGGTAAACTTTTTCTTTGAGTTCGCAGTAGAGGAAAGCAGATTTGACATCGAACTGTCACGGTCGCCATTTGTTTTTGGCGGATATCGTGAGGAGGAAGCAGAGAGATTCATAACGGATGACAGGGGCGAATATTTCTTCGAAGTCGAAGCCGGGAATTTGTGAAAACCCTTTGGCAACCGCTCTTGAGCGAAACCTTTCCAAAGCCATATCTCCATCATGTTTAGTCTTGTAAACCCACTTAATATCAATTATCTTTCTTCCCATCGGTCTCTCAACAACATCGAAGACTTCATTCCTTTTTAGTGCATCAATCTCGTCATCCATCGCCGTGGTGCACTATTCCTTAGTGTACTGTTAATCGCTTGGTAATACGTGGTGGGATCCTCATCTGGTAGTTCAGTAGCATTTCCGCCAAAGCGTACCGGTGGGTGTGAGATTCGTCCTGACCTTGTCCATCTTTCCGGTTGCTCGTCTGGTAGTCCCTCAGGTTCGTGAGGTTGTTGTTCTAAGGGAGTAGGTTCTGGAGTAGGTGACGGTGTGTTAGGTCGGTCATAGTTCTCTGGGTGTGGAGGTAATGGAGGAGGATGGATTTCAATCGCTGTTGTGCGGATGGTGGGTGTCGTACTCGGGTCTAAATCTAAAGTCATACTGTACGATTGCAGGTCTAATGGAATGGAGGGAGGATGGACGGTCACAAATGGGGATTCCAGAGCAGGTGTTGTACTTAGCACTTCCGATTGTTCAATCCTTTTAGTGGTCCAGTGTACCTGTCGTGTATCGGATATCTTATGTTACGAGGGGATGTATATCTGGTATATCCTGTCAGAGGATGTCTATCCAACAAGATAGCCTTCGATCGCCTGGGGCTGTAGCTTCGTTCCTGATTTTCTGGTCTCCTCAGGTATGTGGACGAATCATTTGGTCCCCTATGGGCGCAGTTGGTTGATCAACGGCTTTTGGTTGTAGAGAGATTTATAGGGCGTTGAACCTCCTATAGACCAGTTCGGAAGACGGGTTCTGAGGTATAAGGCAGTTGCGATTGCTTCTGCCTAAAGTCGTAGAGTTAAACCTTTTAACATATACCTAGTGGCGGATATTATGGTCCTGTTATACCGTTCAGTAACGCCATTTGATTCATGTGAGTAGGGTGGAGTTTTGTCATGAAGTATTTCATGCGCCTCAAACAGGGTTAGCATTTCATGGTTCACGTATTAACCACCGTTATCAGTTCTGAAATGTTTGATTATGGCGTTATCTTGGGTTGGTTGCTCCTGGATGAACTGTTTGAAGATTTATACCATATCGGATTTTACCTTGATGGGGTAAATCCAGGTGTATCATGTTCAGTCATCAATGAAGGTGATATAGTACCAAGAATTACCAAAGGATGGTGTCGAGAATTTTCCGCTTAAGGCGGAGTAAATTAACTCGAAGGGGCTTTGGCAAAGGTGCTGTGTTGGTTCTGGTTTTCGTTTGAACGACTTTGAGGTAATGCAAGTTTCGCATTGCCAACCTGTAGGAACCTTAGGGATATGGGGTGTGTCGGAGTATTTATCGGAGCGAAGGTAGGCTGGTGAGGGATGACCCAAGGCTTCATGCCACTCCTGATGGGTCATTTTGTATGCCTGTTCCTTTCTTTCCTGCACGACATAATCAGGTCCGTCAAGCTTGCCCCATAAAAGCTCTTTGTTCTCTACTATGACATACCTGTCCTTCCCTGAACTGCATAAAGAAAACCCTTTTCCCAAAGAAACGATAGCGTGCCACGATAACAAATTGCATTGACCCAACTTAGGAACCCAGAGAACACGTTGAAGAAAAACAGGAGATACATGGCCATTAGACGTTTTGGCCATGAGCTTAACTGTTCCATGGCCGCATGAGTCTATTACAGAGTTATCGCCTAACTTGACGTTTCCTTTTTCTGGCTCAAAGTTTATAAGAAGGTATAGGTTACTTATCATATTCGAGCTTACGCCTGTATCGATTACCCAATTGTGTGGGTGAGGGGTCCTCCGCGTAGAGGTAAGGGTTGAGGATGTACAGACCGGTTTGGATGTCTCTTCCTTGCCGATCTTTGCGGTGTCAATCGCAGTCCTTTCATTCCTCTTTTGGTTATCGGTCTTGAGTTTCTGACACTCTTTCCAGGTATGTCCTTCTTTGCGTTCAGAGGGGTAATGCTTTTTGCAGAATGAGCATTCCTTGTCTGTGACTGATGTGCAGTTTCCCTTTCGTTGGGGTTGTTCCTTCCCTTTTCCTTTGACATTGGCGGTTTTATATGCCTTGTCCTCTTCAGAGTTAACCGAAGTTTTAAGGTCCAACAACCTGTTATAGACATGGTTGTAGGTAAGGTCCTCCTTGGTTTGGAGGTTATCGACGATGTTGTTCATCGACTCGGGGAGGGATCGGGGAAGGACAGCAGCTTTTGCCTTCGATGACTCGAATACCGTCTTAAATGCAAAAGGTAGGGCGTAACGGTCATTTAGTGTAGCAGAGGTCGCACAGTTTTGCATGCGATTCCAGAGGGTGTCGAACTTGCCGATGTGATCAGCTATGGGTTAAGACGACTCGTATTTGGTATCGAGAACAGCGTTGAGTTGGTCGAAGAAGGAGAAGGTGTTTTCTCTGTCAAATTTATCCAGGAACGCCGTCTAAATTGCGTGTGCCGTTTTGTGGGTTGCCAGGAGGATGAGCCATTATGGATCAATGGTCTCGAGGAAGTAGGCCGATGCCCACTGGGAGCCATCGCGAAATTAATCTATAGGATCAACATTCGTCAGATCCCCGTATTCATCCCGTATTTCATCGTGGATGGTTTCCATTCCTTGCACAATGTCCCAGCAGTTGAACAGTCCTAGGACATGCTCGGAGATGTTACGCCATGTGCGCTAGTTCTCTGGCCCAGTCAGCTTTGGGATGGAGCTGAGTTTGTAACTGGGTGCGAAGCCGCGTTTAGAGTTAATAGCGTGTGTCCGTACCCTTTGGTCAAGGGGCAGAGGGGTTGCTGGGGGATTGTCGGTCGAAGGTTCAGGGACAGTGGTTGAGGCTGAGGCCATGGTAGATTTTGGTTACACAAGTAGTGTTCTTCGAATTGTCCTCTGTGGCCACACACCCCCTTTAAGTCCACACAACTTTTATCAAGCTTGAAAGTAACACGTTCACCTATCAAGGATTTTCCTCAGAGTTTCCACCCCTACATGTGTTACCTTCCAGGTAGTTGATAAAGTGTGCGGGGGAGTGGTGGGTAAGGCTTGCGTGCACAAAGAGAGGAAAAAGAAGGAGATGGAGGCGAATGGTGAAAAAGTGCTCGGTTAAGTAGTGGTTAACGCCGAGAGTGTTTCGCCGAGACTTGTGTAATGCCAAGGCCGAGAATGTTTGGTTATGTCAAGAAGGAGGGTTTCGCCTGGTCGATGTTTCGTGCTGAGAAATAAACTTTGCCGAGAAAAATATTTCGGGGTATTATTCCGGTGGGAAACGTGGATCGATGGCAGGATGGGTTTTATTTCGTTGACTGTGAGGTTTCGTTATCTGTTGTAGGGTGTAAATGTATATATTAAAGATATTGGAGGCCCAGGCTCCTAACCTGTTCAAATGTTTATAGGCACGATCTTATATCTATCGGAATATACTAACGAAATACTAAGGGGGTATTGCGGGTACGCCTTGATGAGGAGAGGTAGATTTATGAAGGTAGATTGGTAGATAGTCTGTTCCTTATTCTTCTAAGCGAGAATTGTGGGCGGTAGCCCCTATATATACAAGAGTGCGCCCTCCCGTTATCTAAAAGATTATAAAAAGGGAAAAATATAAGTACCAACGTGTTTTACCGTAACGTCAGTAGGCAAAACATAAGTGCGAACGTATTTGACCCTGAAAACCTGCCAAGAAAATCCCAACAGTTTCTATAAAACTAAAGTGGTATGAGGGGTTTCGTTGTGGATGATAAGACATAAAGGACGGAACAATAACCGTTAAAATCTGTGATAAGCAAGCGAAATAACCCGAATACCAGATAAAGAAATATACCCCAGAATACTTATCATAATAATTAAATATAACAGAAATAAACGCACAGTATGTCCTAGCTGTAGTAATGTATGCGGTGTAATAGGTTTTGCCGAATCACTAACCAAGTAAGAGAATATACGATATATTCAAGGAAATATTCATATAAAAACGAATAAGAAATATCCACAGTGTTTCTGGGTCATATGCTACAGTCTCGTCCCATTCAAAGGTCATGTCTATGTCTTCATCATTAACAGGACTTTTCATTTCCCGTCTTTGAATGTTCATTTTTGCGCATCCTTAATATGCCTTATAGGATGTTCTGTATGCCACCATACAAATAGGATGATATGGTCATATTTGCTAGGATTGCCAATTTCGCAGGAAGTGTGAGATGGGTGTTTGTTGTTCCCGATCAAAAAAAGAATAGGATGTGAGTAGTACTTTCCCCCCTTTGCTGCTGTGGTTCCTTCTAAGGTGTAAATGTTCTAGCTATTTGTGTGTGTATGGTATGGTAGGGGATGTTCTTTAATCAGCTCTTGGTTAATTAGGAATATATTAGACCCAGAGTCTTATAGAACACGAATCGGGGTTGGTTCTCCATTTGCTTCAATAGTTGCCCTGCCTTCTGGGCATGAATAACAAGGCTGGGGAAGTGCATCTGCTTTATTTCTTTTATTAGTGCCGCTAGGGGACTGTGTAGGTCTTAGGTATGAGATTTTCATTATTGTGGTAACTTAGGCTGTTTGTTACCATGTCTGCTCAGTTTCGGCTAATTAAGCATCCATAGACAAACTAAAATCTCTTTCTTTGGTGTACTGGGCATCCCACTACTAGCGGTCTTTACCCCTTGCACAAGGGTTCCCATACACCTGGCTTTTGCCCTGCCTAACTGGTGCAGAACTCTTATCGTTAGGCTGTATTCAGGGGATTCTTCACGCATCGCCTTGTTTACCCCATGAGTCTATCGTGCATATCCTGTCCTCTGAGAAGGAGTCCAAGTTCTGGACGGATTTACCCGGCTCCATTTAGCCTGTGGACTCGGTAGCCATATTTCTTCATTCTCTTTCCTCTTCATTTTTCTTGATGTCTGGAATCCTGTTCTGTTTCTCCAACCTTTCCTTTGTCCAGCCGACCTGTTAAACATTTCGTTCCTCAAAGGCTTCTCATGATCCAGGCTAGACTGATTTCCCCTTTTCTTTCTTAAGAAGTCCCTAGTCCTTAATGGTCCGTCCACTCTTCCTTGGCTCTCTTGTAAGGATTTAGGGCTTTAAAAGGATGCGGGTTTATTTGACTGTCTTCCGCACTGAGGTCTGATATACATCAAATGTAGCCCTCCGCTTTCATCTTTTTGAGTTTCAGGTTCCCAAAGTTAGTCCTGGACTACCATGAGCCGCCATCCAAGTTAATCGCTTCATGCTCGCCTGTGATTCCTATGTCTGCGATACTGCCGTAGGTCGGGATTGTTGTTCGTGTCTCTCACTTTGGATTTGAGTTTGCCAGGGAGAAGCACGGAATACCTGCTAGTAGTACCTTGTGGAGGTCGAGCCCCGTTGTTGATTTCGGTTTCGGTCAGGCGTCTATAACTGAGTACCCGGTTGCCGTTGCTGCAGGTGCCTGAAAGAACTATTATGGTCTCATCCTTGTCATCCAGTTCTCAAAGCCTGGGCTGGTTGACTTGGTTCACCCTGGTCGTGGGTTCTTGTTGCCACATTGTTATCTGGGGTCGTCGATATTGGGGATTGAAATTTCCCCTTTTCTTTCCTATAACCGATTTTAGGGCCTATTCCTGCAGAACTTCGAAGTATGGTTAGCCAATGTGCAATGGGTACATTCATTAATTTTTTTTCGTTCTTTAATTTTGCCTCAGGGATTCCTTATTGAGCTTAAACCCAATTTGTATACACAAACTGTCCTACAGCGTGGGCTTTTTTCCCTTTTTCCGCTTGTTATTTCAATTTGTAATCAGCCTTTTTAGCTGCTGTATAGGTTATTTTTTCCTTATTTCCCGCATTGGTCTTGCTAGATTTTGATTCCTCCTCGCGTTTTCTTTTCTGGAAGTCACTTTTTCTCTGGTTCGGTTTCATGAATAGACCTTGTTGTTCCTTGAATGATTCTTTCGCTTTAGTAACCCTGCGAACTGCATTTATCCATTCGCTATCCAAGTCATGATTTTCATATGATAGCGGCCGCATGGCTTCAATAGAAAGTTGACGCTGAATTATAGTTCTCCAAGCGATAATGGATACTACTGCCTCGATGTTGTGGATTTCCATGGTGAGGAGATACTTCTCTATATCTCCTGTATACCGGACCTTCTCCATCATGGCTAAGGCTTTTTGTGCCTTATGCAGTACGGAGAATCGTTTTGTAACTTCGGCTTGGAAAGTGATCCAGAAATCATAACCCTTGTGTTTTGGGAATCCGCGGTCCCCTTTCCTTTTCCCATTACCATGGGAGTCTCTCAAAGTAGTCCTCACAATTGAATAACCATACTCGCACATCCTGAGTAGGCTTATTCTCAAACTTGAAAGGTGGATCCGCTTGGCGGCGGTTGGTCCTGGATAATGCTTGCCCTAGTCGGTCCACTCATGTGTAGGCTACGGATTCTAACTTTCGGCTAGGTTACTGGTCTTCGTAATGGCGCACCACCTCGTCATAAGGGGCCATGTCGGTCTTCAGACCTAGGGTCATCATCTCCTGTCTTGGGTGCATGAACAGGAGAAGGCGGAGGTGGTTCCTTTCCGCCATTTCTGTTTCCATCACCTCGATCCACTGCCCTTCCTTTGTCTCTTCGGGAATCAAGCGAAACTCTTTTCCACCATCGGCCGTGGTCCGTTTTAACAAGCCTGGATTTTCCATGGGCTGTGGAGCCACTGTTTCCCACATACTTGGTGGGTTCCTCGTAACTTGTAGTTGCAGCAAAGTTTCATTCATCCAAGTCAATATCCGCTTTAGTTGCTCAGATGCGGGATTCTGCCTGACCACATAGGCCTCCCTTTCTGACCGCTCTTGTTCAAGACACTGGTGCAGTTCTCATAACTCCTTTCAGGTCCGCAGATGTTCTTTTTGTGTGGCCTCTTGTCTTGGCTGGAGTTCTGCTTTTTGCCTAGCTAAAGCCTGTTCTATCTGACAGTCTCGATCCAGCGACTATAGTCCTATTGCCCCAATGTTAGTATGAAGTTGGGTACTTAACGCATCATACTGTGCAGCCCATTCTTCCTGCACCAGCAACTTGGACTCCAATAGTTTTGTGGTTGCATGCGGAAGTGCGGCGGTTGCTGTTGATAACATTTCAAGTCCCGAATTTACCTGTTTCAACTCTACGCCAATGATCTGTTCCCCACGGGTTATCCGTTGAGCGTGGTGCTGGAGTTGTTTTGCCTGATCCTGAGCTAGACCAGATAGTTCACTGTAGGCCAGATGGTACATATCAACAGATTCCTGGAGGGTACGGTCGAAGTAGGTCATTGCCTGACCTATATATTCTGCTAATCTTACCATAGCTGGATTTCTGGAGTCGGGGGAACGAGGAGTGGTTGATGGAGTTCCAGGGGCCAACTTTCAGACTCCACCTGGCTGTTAACGGTGGTGGAGTGCAAAAGGTGAACAGGAGCGTCTAGGTTCATGATCGCTTCCAACTAGAGAGGCTTCTTCTATGTGCGACATGGCTTTGTCCGTGTCGTCTATCAATTGTCGGGCCATCTCATTTTATTAGGACTCGGGATGTTTTCCTAGTCTCCCAGAGATGGAGTGAAGGAGGGGGACTTAAAGCTGAAAGAACAGGAGGTTCCTTCTTCTTAAGTATCGTAGTCTTGGAATGCTTTCCATATGAAGGTCGAACTGTAGAAGTGTTCGTAGATTTCTTGGAAACCTGATTTGGTAGGGATGAGGAATAGATCAGTGAACCAGGTCTGTTCCTGAGGTATATAGAATTGAAACTCCGAGAGGGAGTTTTCAAGTATTTCTTCGAATAAGGAGGTGTATTTTGAGGGTCGTGGTTCGAGCAGAAGTTCGTTGAGTAGTGTGGAATCATCTATAAGCTTATGTGATTCCGGAAGTATGACTTGTAGGTGTCCAGTAGTCATGAAAAGAGCCTTAGTAACAAGGAGAAATATCAATATACTGTTAAGGGTAGTCCATTCTAAGGGCAAGGGAATCGGACAAGGCTTAAATCTTTCGTCGTAAATGGAGATTGTCTTGCCAGGCTCGCGGGTAAAGATTACAGAGTCAAAACCTATGATATTGATAAGATCTCTTCTCAGATACTTGATGTTGGCCAAAGCTCATGAGGAACTACGATATTTAGATCCCATGGCCGACTGTTCGCGGACTACAACCGTTTTACAAATAAACCAGCATTTTCTTCACCACCATCCTCTCTTAATCCGAGAGCGAACCCATATTGACCCTGAAACTTTCTCTTCCCCCGCACAGGTAACGTTATGATCAGAGCTCCAGACTTCGCTGAGCATGTGGACTCACTTAGGCTAAGTTGTGAACCTTCTTTCGGCCGATAGGATATGGCCGCCCATTTTGGAAGGTGTCAATAATATTTTAGAACTCTGTGGGTCAGGTTGGTTCTAGGCTGAGTCTGCTTCGTGCCGTCTTATCCGGCTCTGCAGCTGGCTTTCAGCTGGACTAGGGTTCAGGATTGGGCCAATACCTCCTCGTTTTGACTGCCTCTTCTTATCAACTTGTTCCGGTAGGTTCGCTGACCTTATAGGTATCATGGGGGCGTCAGCGTACTCTTGGTGAATGTGGTAGTAGCCAACTTCAATTGCGTATTCATACCAATCTAGGACTACCTGGGTTATCTTAACATCAACCGGGTGTAAATCTGCGCGTTCTTTACGGAATCGCTTCGTTCCACTTCCTTGACGAAGCCAGAGAGGCCATCTCATATACCCAGCGGACTGCAACTTTTCGGACGTATGGCGATGACGTATACTCGGTTACAATATTTGTGCCAATTACACGTTTTTCTTTGTAAACGAGTAACTGCACAAGGGCCAGTGTCAACTCCCATGGTGAACGCCATGGGTGCAGGAGGGTAATTGCCTGTGAAGGTTCGGATACATGCTGTTTCTCCTGAAAGGTCATTTAATCCTCACAGGAGTCGTTTGTGCCTAACAATAGTTGTCAGTAGCTGTTCATGTTCTGGAGAGAATAAACGTTTCTTATCGTAGATCAGTCCTTCAGTTAATGCACAGTGACTTGGTAGTTGTTTGCCCATCATGCTTTAAGTTTCCAATTCCTGCTTGTGATCCTGACAGGCTTGATAGTTCCGGCCTGCCTCTTTGATGGTTCTTCATAATGTCTGGTCATATTTCCTAATATCGACCTTGGATATTATAGCATTAGTCATTAGGAGTATCCCTTTGACTTGTCTTGCTTGATAGTCAATTTCAGCAAGTCACTCCTCTCCGGCTTGGTTCACTGGTAAGTATGCGACTATGACCAGAGTCTTTGTTGCAGTTGATCGTATGGGTGATACATCTGTACTTCCAATTGTGCCTTTGCCCCTTGAAGTTTCTGCTAGTCCATCAAGTTCTATCGCCTTGGCAGTGGGTATGTTCTCAATTATCATTTGTGCCATTTGGTTCCCTTTGCGAACCTGGCAGTCTTGATTTCCACAGTTTATTATGGTAATCTTGACTTCTCCATTAAAACCAGCCTTGATTACTCCCACGCTAATACTCAATCCAAATTTGGTGGCCATTCCACAGCGTGGTGCCAACCGTCCCTAGGTTTCCTTTGAAAATCCAATTGAAATTCCAGTTTCTACCAACCTTAGTCGTTTGGGCTGAATTATGAAGTACTCATGTGCGTACAGTTCGTGTCAGGCTACGAGACGGGACCCTTTTGTAAGCATTCGTGCTTTCGGAGATGGCAATGTTATTTTCAAGGAACCTGTAGACTTTGTGCCAAGTATTCTTTTCTCCCTTTCTGGTTGGTTTAATCACAGCAGTGTGATTTGGTAGTGAGAAGGCTGGAGTATGGACTTTTCGCAATCGGCAGCTCCCTCCTGCGGACGGTACTCCGGCCGTCCTCTTAATGCATTATGCTTGCCTCCTCGTTTTCCTGGTCGATAAACAATTTTAAAATTGAAATTTCCTAGTTGTTGAAACAATCTTATCTGCCGCGGATTCCATACCTTAGTAGTAAGGTAATCCGGTAGATTGTGATGATCAGTTTAAACCATTACTGGTTTTTCTGTTCCAACTAAGTAGTGTTTCCATTCTTTGAATGCTTCGAGAATCCCCAATAGTTCCTTATTATAGATCTAATTGTTTCGCTCATCTGGACTCAGCTTCCGTGAGTTGAAGGCCACCGGATATAGCTTTTTGTCTTTAAACTGTCAGATGACACATCCTATAGTAAAATCGGTAGCATCGGTTTGCACAATTGTTCCTCTTTCAGGGTTGAAATGACAGAGTATAGGGCCGGAGATCAATCTTTTCTTAAATTCTTCAAATGCCCCATCTTGTTCCGGCCACGAGTTGAATTTTCTGAGGTTGCCCTTACACGTTTCTGTAATTTGATGCAAATTTTGGAGAAATCCTTAATGAAACGTCGGTAAAAATTTGCAAAGCCTATGAATATTTGCACCTCCTTGACAAAACTTGGTGTCTTCTAGTTTTTTATGCCCTCGACCTCTCTTTCACTACTGATGACTCCGTCGATTACAACCATTAAACATAAAAAGTTCTCTGTTTTTACCTGGGAAAACGAGTTGGTGGTTGCTCCCAGTAGATCATATTCTTTCAAGCGAGAGAGGACCCTTCTGACCAACTCAAGGTGTTCTTTCTCTATTTTAGAGTAAATCAGGATATCGTCCACGTATACCACTACTCCAAGCTCCAAAAATTCCCAATGATATTTATTCATCATGGCAAATAATGTGGCCAGAGCGTTCACAAGCGCGAATTGCATTACTTTGTATTCAAAGTGACTGTATTGTGTTCGGAATACTGTTTTCCACCCATCTCCTTCCTTTATTCTTAGAATGTGATAGCAATCTTTTAAGTTAAGCTTAGTGAATATTTGGGCACCAGCCACCAGGTCGAGGAGCTCGCTCATTAGGGGTAGCGGATATTTGTTCACCCACGTTAGCTTTTTCAATTGTTGGTAGACCACACATAGCGTCTTTGAACAGGCAGGTTTAGGGACAAATAAATTTGCTGCCCAAGCAGCAAATTTACTCCCCACGATTGTGTCTGGATCCTGCATTCTCTGCCTGTATTTGGTAAGCAAATCCAGCTGGTGGGCAGACATAGGATATTTGGGGCCAGATGGCGGTACTGCGCCGGGTATCATGTCAATGGCGTGGTCTCAAGTTCTTCTACAATCTAGTTTTTCTGCCGTTTCTAGTACCTAAACCCACTTGAAGTAATGGTATTCCTGAGGTTTAGGCTGTATCTTCATTGACTGAGGAGTGGATGCTATTTCGCTTCTTCGAATATATCATGCTTCTGGGTTGTAGGCCACGGTCTTGTCCCCTTTAAATGGCAGGTCTATGCATTATGATTAATATGACTCTGGCATTTTTCGTCTTTAAATCTCCATTTTTGCGTATCCTCAATATGCCTTAAGTGATGATCTGTATGCCACCAGCCAAGTAGGATGATAAGGTCATATTTGCCAGCATTAGCAATTATGCAAGAGATGTGAGATCGGTGTGTATTGCTCCTAATAGCTAAATGAATAGAATATGTGTAGTGATTTCCCCCATTTGCAGTTGTGGTTCCTTCAAAGGTGTAAGTGTCCAAGATATATTTGCGTATGTAGTATGAGAGGCAATATTTATTCACCAGTTCTTGGTTAATTAGCCATATATTAGACCCTTAGCCTAGTAGGACATGAATCTGGATCCGTTTTCTAGTTCCCTCAATGGTTGCCATTCCTCCTGGGAATGAATAAAAGGCAGGGCCTATGCTGGTATTTAGTTTCATTTGTTAGGACAGCTAGGGGCCTGTGTTGCTCCTTTGTATGCCATTTTCGTTATTGTGGTAACTTAGGTTGTTTCTTACAATGCCCGCACACTTTCCGCTTTTCAAGCCTCCCCAGGTAAAGTAAAATCTCTATCTTTGGTGTACTGGGCAGCTCACTACTAGCGGTATTTAATCCTTGCTGAAGGGTTCTGATACACCTGCGATCTGCCCTGCCTAATGGGAGCTGAACTCGTATCATTAGGTTAAGTTCAGTGGAATCCCCGGGCATCGCCTCGATTATCCCATAAGTCTATTGTGCCTATCCTGTCCATATGTCTGGAGTCTAGGTCCGAGACGAATTTTCTGCGCTCATCTAGTGTGTGGACTATGTAGCCGTAGTTTCTCATTCTCTTCTACTTAATTTTCCTTGATATCAGCAGTCCTGTTCTGAATCTCCAACTATTCCGTTGTACAGCCGACCTTTTATATATTTAGTTCTTGGAAGTGTTCTCCTTGTTTAGGGGAGACTAATTTGCCCTTGCCATTGTTAATAGGTCATTAGGCAGCGCTGGTCTGTCCACTCTTCTTTGGATCTCTAGTAGGGATTTAGGGCTTTATAAGAAGGCTGGTTTAGTTGACCGTCTTCAGTACAGAGGTCCGGTATACATCAAAAGTAGTATTCCGCTCTCCGCTTTTTGAGTTTCTGGTTCTTAGAGTTGGTCCCGGATTTCCACGAGTCGCTGTTAAAGTTAATCGCTTCTTGAAAGCCCGTCATTCTTATGTCTGTAATACTCCTGTAAGTCTGGATTGCTCTTCGTGATTGTCACTTTGGTTTTGAGTTTCCCACAGAGAAGCAAGGAATACCTGCTAGTACGACATTTCAGATTTCGAGCCCCCTTGTTGATTTCGGTTTCAGTAAGGGTTCCATAATACTGTACCCAGTAGCCATCGCTGGCAGTGCCCATAAACCTTTTTTAAGTTACATCCAGATCATCCATTTTCCAAATCATGGGCTGGTTGAGCTGATTCACCCTGGTTGTCGGTGCTGTTTACCCCTTTGGTACTAGGGGTTTTTGATATTGGGGTTTGAAATTTCCCCTATTTTGTCCGATAACCGATACTAGGGCCTGACCCCAGCAAAACATCCAAGTATGATTATCAAACGAGCAACTCGTGCATTGATTGGCTTTCTTTCGCACTTCAATTTTGTCCTTATAGATTCCTCTCTGAGCTTCAACCCAATTTGTGTGTTCAACGTTTCCTTCTATGGTGGCTTTTTTGCCTCTTTCCGCTTGTCTTTTCAATTTGTAGGCAGCCTTTTAAGCTGTTAGGCACAAATGAATCCCAAGATGATTACCTGACTTTTGAAGAGGAACTGCATGAATCCGAACCTCTACAGGCAATTACCCTCCTGTGGGCCTGGCCTTGGCCCTGGGAGTTGACACTGGCACCTTGTGCAGTTGCTCGTTTACTAAGAAAAACAAATCATTGGAACAAATCTTGTAACCCCGTATAAGTCACAGCAATCACGGTCTAAGGGTATAAAGTCCCGTGGTCTTTCTTGAGGTCAAGCTGTTCAACTCCCCGGTCTATCCAGCTTATTGGTTGAAAGACATATTTTCTACCAATTGGGTTTGTATTTGCAAACACTACTGAAAGACGATAACAGCGACCCGACCCAGGGATTATTGCACAACTTCCTAGAGGTCAACTCTGTCTCCAAATAGCAGGGCAAACTGAAGAAATCAGGCAGTCAGATAAACAGTTATGAGCGATGTTATCCTATGAGCCTATCGGACGACAGAGGTCACCAATACATGGTGACATGAGCATTGCTCACCTCTTATATGGATAAGGATCTACAGATCGGTAGAATCTCATTAGAAGATAGGACGCTATCATTCTACTGCAATGGGCCAGGTGACTGAAGACCATATATGAGGGACTAGGTTAAGAAGGTCAAACAGGATGTGTGCTCTTGGACCATGGTAGAAAGATCTTAGAAGTTGTAAAGCCGTGGGATTAGGGGCGCAGGGTATAAATACCCGGGCACTCCCATGGTCTTAGATAGAGCATCAAGCAAGGATGAAGAGATCAAATCATTATTATAAGTTTTTAGAAAAAAATCTTTTTCTACGAGCCTTCGTACACACTCTCCATTTAAGAAAAAATGATTTAAGCCTAGTCCAATTTGCTTGCCCTTAGAATTGACTACCCTTAACAGTATATTAATACTTCTCCTTGTTACCAAGGCTCAATACATGACATTTGGACATCTCTAAGTCATACCTCAGGAATCACAAAAGCTCATCGCTGCTTCCACCCTCCTTGACGAGCTACTGCTTGACCCTCGCACCTCAAATAACATCGCCTCTTTCGAAGTAATACTGGAAATCTCCCTCACGGAGATTCAATTCTAAATACCAGAAGAACCATCCTAGTTCACGGATCCTCTACACCTTCCTACCGAAACAGATTTCCAAGAAATCTACGAACCTTTTCACGGACCCACCTTCCAATGGAAACTGTTAGTTGCCTACGACACCGAAAAAGAATCAACCTACAGTTCCTTCATTATCTTCAATTCCTCGTTTTCACATTCTGCTTGGGGATTGGGAAGACTTCCCAACTCACATTAAAACAAAATCCTCACGACAATTGACCGTCGATACGGAGAAGGCAATGTCCGACATTGAAGAAGATTTACTGGTACGAAGCAATCATGCGCCTGGTCGGTCCAAGTCACCTTTGGCACTCCACCACCTGTCACAGCCAAGTGGAGTTAGGAAGTCAGCCCCAGGGACTTAATCAAGCACTCCCTATCCCGACGATGCCAGAAATCCAGCAATGGCAAGATTAGCAGAATGCATAGCCCAGGCAATTAGCTACTTGGCCCAAACACTCCAGGAATCGGTTGATATGCAACATCTGGCCTACCATGAACTATCTGATTAAGCTCAGGATCAGGCAAACCAACTCCATAACTATGCCCCGTGGATAAGCCATGGGGATCAAATCATTGGCGAAGAGTTGAAATAAGACAATTCGGTATTTGAAATGTTACCAACAGAAACAGCCGCACTTCAAGATGCAACTACGAAACGGTTGGAAGCAAAGTTGCGGGCGCAGGAAGAATGGGCTACATACCATAAAGCGGTAAGTACGCAACATTACGCTAAGATTGAGGCAATATGACAAGGGTCGTTAGATCTAGACAGTGATCAAGAACAGGCTTTGGCGAGCCAAAAAGCAGAACTCCTACGAAGCGCAGTAGCTGCACAAAAAGAACATGAGCGGACCAGTGAAGAGTTACGCGGGCTTCATCATCACCGGGAATAGGAGCGGGCGGAGAGAGAGGCTTATCTCGTCAGGCAGAATGCGGCATCCGAACCACTAAATCGAATGTTGACTAGGATGAATGAACCTTTGGTTAAGTTACATGTGGCAAAAAAACCACCCCATGTGTAGGAAACAGTGGCTCCACAGCCATTGGAAAATCTGAGTTTGGAAAAACGGACCAATGGCTGATGCAGGAGTAGAGGTCCGGTTAGTTCCGAGCAGATACAAGGAAAAGGGAGTGGACTGTTGAGAGGGAAACGGAAATAGTGGGAAAGGACAACCAGCGCCCCCACCGACAAATGCACCCAACCCAGGAGACAATTCCCCAGGCTCTGCAGACGCAGGTGGCCCCTCTTGAAGAGGTGGTGATCCATCACGAATACCCATGCCGCGCCGAAAGTTCGAATGCATAGCAGATACAGAGGTTGACAGACTGGGGCATGCATTGTCAGGACCAACCACTGCCAAGAGGATCCACTTTTCAAATTTGAGAATATGCCTACTCAGGATGTGCGAGTATGGTTATTAAATTGCGAGGACTACATTTGGAGAAACCCATGGCAATACGAAAATATGGAAGTATCGATCAAGTATACATTAGGAGAATAGAAGGAACTGAGCTAGCACCTTTCTTGTTAACCTATAGCAAGAAAATGCCAGGGTACCTCAGATTCGCAAAACATTAGTGTAATCATTTTTGGAGCTCTTTCCAGGGTGAAGTTACAGAACGATTCTCTGTACTGCATAAGGCACAAAAAGCCTTTGCCAGGATGGAGAAGGTCCGGTATCCAGTGGATATAGAGAAGTATCACCTCACCAAGGAAAACCACAAATTGAGGCGGAAGTATCCGGTATCGCTTGGAGAACTATAATTCAGCGGCAACTCCCCATTGAAGCCATGCGTATACTATCATCTAAAAATCATGACTTGGATAACGAGTGAATCAAGGCAGTCCGCAGGGTTAGCAAAGCTGAAGAATCGTTCAAGGAACAACAAGGGCTATTCAGCAAAAACGACCCCGGGAAAAGTGACTCCCTAAAAAGAAAACAGGAAGTGGAATCAGAATCTAGCAAGACCACTGCTGGAAATAAAAAATGAAAAACCAATATGGCAGCTGAAAAAGCTGCCTACAAATCGGAAAAACAAGTCGAAAAAGGTAAAAAAGCCCCCACTGAAGGCAAGGTGGACCATAAAAAGTTGGTTTGAAGCTCATAAAGGAATCCCTAAGGAGAAAATTGAAGAGCGAAAGAATGCCAATCAATACCCCTGTTGCAGATTGGCCTACCATACTTGGAAGTTCTGCAGGAAACAGGCCCCAGTATCGGTTATAGGACTGAAATGGGAAAATTTAAAAGCCCAATATCGGCCACCCCTGATAACAAAGGCGCAATCAACACCCACAACTATGGTGAACTTGGTCAGCTAGCCCAGCATTTAGTAACTGGATAACATGGATGAAACCTATAAAAGGTTTTCGGGCACTGGCAGCAACAGCGACCAGGTACTCTGTTATGGGCCCCTTACCGAAACCGAAATCAACATGGGGGCTCGACATCTGCGAGGTCCTACTAGCAGGCATTCCGCGCTTCTCCGAGGCTATCTCAAATCAAAGTTTGAATGACGAATAGTAATCCAAACCTAAGGGAGCATTTAAGACCTTAGAATGACTGGCCAACAAGAAGCGATTAAGCCTTACGGCTGCTCATGGTAGTCTAGGACTAACTCAAGTAACCTGAATCTCAAAAGGATAAATGCGGAGCGCCTGATTTGATGAATATCGGACCTCAGTACGCAAGACTGTTAACTAAACCCGAGTCCTTATAAAGTCCGAAATCCATACCAGAGATCCATGGAAGAGTAGACAGACCAGCGCTGACTCAGGACTTCTTAAGAATGACATGTGGAAATCAGTCTAGCCTGGATCATCAGAAGCCTTCCAGGAACTAAAATTATAACCGGTCGGCTCCATAACGAAATAGTTGGAGAAACAGAACAGGACTACTGACATCAAGAAAAATGAAGTTAGAAGACAAGGAGAAACTACAGCTACCTAGTCTACACGCTAAATGGAGCTGAGTAAATCCGTCCCGAACTTCGACTTCTACTTTGTGGACAGGATAGGCACGATATTGTGATGGGAGAAAAATGGTAGTGCGCGCAGAATCTCCTGAATATAACATAATGATACGAGTTCAGCTCTAGTTAGGTAGGGCAAAAGACAGGGGAATGGGAACCCTTTGGCAAGGGGTACAGAGCGCTAGTAGTGGGCTGCCCAGTACATTAAAGACAGAGATTTTAGTTTGTCTGAGGAGGCTCTAATAGCCGAAACCATGCGGGGATGGTAATAAACACCCTAAGTTACCACAACAATGAAAATGTCATACAAAAAACTTGCACAGGCTCCTAGCGGCCCTAATAAAAGAAACAAAATAGAAGCACCCAACACGCCTTATTATTCATGGCCAGAGGGCAGGGCTACCATTGAAGTAAATAGAGAACGGATCCCGATTCCTGTTTTATTAAACTCCAGTTCTAATATTTTCCTAATTAACGAAGAACTGATTAATAACCAAAGTCTACCATACCACACATGCACACATAGCTTCAACATTTACACCTTTGAAGGAACCAGAACAGCAAATGGGGGAAAACACTATACACAACCTAATCTTTTAGAGATCAGGAGTAATGCACACCATTCTCACATCTCTTGCGAAATTGCCAATACTGGCAAATATGAACTTATCATCACATATGGATGGTGGCATACAAAATCTCCCATAAGGCACATTGAGGATACGCAAAAAAGGAAATTTAAAGACGAAAAATGCCAAAATCAGGTTATCGATGAATGCATAGACCTGACATGTAAATCGGACAAACTGTGGCATCTGACCCAGAAGCACGATATATTGGAAGAATCGAAATTGCATTCACTCCAGAGTTAACCAAGATCCAGCAAATACCTCATGAATACCATGAATTCAATAGGGTCTTTGTACCAGAAATGGCAGAGAAAGTAGCAGAAAGAAGAACTTTTGAGCACGCCATTGACTTGATGCCAGGCGCAGTAGTGCCATGGGGCCCTATATATCCTATGTCAGCCCACCAGCTAGATTTGCTGTGCAAATACCTGGAGAACATGCAGGATGAAGGGAAAATCATGGAGGGGAAATCTCCTACTAGGGCTCCATCCTTATTTGTCCCTAAACTTGACGGTCCAATGAGGCTATGTGTAGACTACCGAAAGTTGAATAAGCTAACCGTGGATAACAAATATAGGTTACCCCTAATGAGTGAGCTCCTCGACCGCTTTGCTGGTACCCTAATATTCACTATGGTGGACAAAAAAAGATCACTATCATCTCCTAAGAATAAACGAAGGAGATGAGTGGAAAACAGCATGCCAGACTAGATACGGCTACTTTGACTACAAAGTGATGCCATTCTGGCTGGTGAACGTGGCAGTCACATTCCAGGACATGATGAATAAAATTCATCTTGAATTTTTAGATAATGGAGTAGTAGTATACCTGGACGATAACCTAATTTACTCCAAAACATAGAAAGAACAAGTCAAATTGGTGAAGAAGGTACTCTCTCACTTGGAAGACTATGATCTAACGGTATCGACGATCAAGACGGTTTTTCATGTCAAAACAGCGGAGTTTATGGAGTATATTGTGGCAATTGAAGGAGTCACTATGAGTGAAAGAAAGGTCGAGAGCTTAACAAATTGGAAGGCACCAGTGTCTGTCATGGAGGTGCAAACATTCATTGGCTTTGCCAATTTTTACTGACATTGAATTAAGGATTTCACCAAAATCTGCAAACGAATAACCGAAACGTTGACGGGTGACCAACGAAATTCAGCTGTGGGCCAGAACAAGATGGGGCATTTGAAGAACTTAGGCAAAGATTCATCTCCGCACCTATACTCTGTCATTTCTACCCTGACAGAGAAACAATTGTTTAAACAGAAGCTAGCGATTTTGCTCTAGGATGCGTCCTCTCATTTTTAAAGAAAAAAAGCTACATCCGGTGGCCTTCCACTCATGGAAGGTGAGCTGAGAAGAGCCAAAATATGAAATCCTTGATAAGGAACTACTGGCGATTGTGGAAGCATTCGAAGAGTGGTAACAGTACCTGGTCCGAACTGATAAACCAGACTCTACAGAACTTTCTTACAACTAAGGTATGGAATCCACGGCAGCTACGATGGGCGCAGCAACTTGCGAACTACAATTTCAAGATTGTGTATCGACCAGGAAAACGGGGCGGAAAGCCAGATGCAATAAGCGGACGGCCGTAGTACTGTCCATAGGAGGAAGCTGCGTAGAGCGAAGTGTCTATACTTAAAGCTTCTCACTTCCAAATCACACTGGTACAGTTAAACCAGCTAGAAAGGGACTAAAAAAAAATTAGTACTCAGTCTAATGGTTCCTTGTGAATATAATTGCTAACTCTAAAAGCACGAATGCCTACTAAAGGGTGCCGACTAGCATCTGGCCACGACATGTTCGCACTAGAGGACATCATAATTCCGGCCAAAGGACAAAGGTTGGTTGAAATTGGAATTTCCTTCAGATTGCCAAAGGGAACATACACATAGTTGGCACCACATAGTGAAATGGCTTTATGAGTTGGGATCAGCATCACCGGTGGAGTAATCGTGGCCCATTACAATGGAGAAGTCAAGGTTATCATAATGAACTATGGAAATCAAATTGCCAGGTTTGCAAAGGGAACTGAATGGCACAAATGATCCTTGACAACACATAGAGGGCCTCTGTGATAGAAGTTGACAGACTAGCTGAAACTGCGAGGGGCAAAGGCAGATTTAGAAGTACGGATGTATCTCCCCAACTATCAGTGGCAACAAAGACCCAGGTAGTGTTCGCATACTTACAAGTGGACCAGGCCGAAAATGAGTTTCTTGACGAAATAGACCATCAAGTAAGACAAGACAAAGGGATACTCCTAATGTCTAAGGCTATAATGTCCAAGGTCAATATCTGGAAATATGACCAGACATTATTAAAAACCATCAAAGAGGCAGGCCACAATAATCAAGACTGGCAGGAACGCAAGCAGGAATTTGAAACCTTAACTAATGAGGGCAAACGATTACCAAGTTACTAGGCAGTAACTGATTGACTGATATTCTATAAGAATCGCTTATGCATTTCATAAAATGAGCTGCTGCAGACAACTATAGCCAGAGGTTGCCACAATGTAAGGTAGCTGGAAACTTTGGACTGGTGAAGACTATGGAAATTGTTACAAGAAACTTTTACTGGAGAGGGCTGACAGCGTGGAGTAAGGACTACGTACGCTCATGGGTTGAATGTCAACATAATAAATCCCCAGGACATGGGCGGTTCGGTCTACTGCCCCCTATAGAAGTTCCGTTCGCACTCTGATCATCTATATCCAGCGACTTCATCATACAGCTACCAGAATCTAAAGGAAGAACACAAATTATGGTAGTCGTAAATTGATTTACAAAGATGGCTGACTTTATAGGTCTGGAACGTGCGGCAACTGCTAAAGAGGTCGCAAACGTATTCTTGAGGGAAGTCTGGAAGCTACAGGGACTTCAAGCTGAAATTATCTACGACATGGATGTAAAGTTCTGATGAGAATTCTCGTAATCCCTATGCAAAACCTTAGCGATAAAACGAAAAATGTTAACTACATACCACCCGCAAACTGATGGACAAACGGAGAGGACCAATCAAGAGCTGGAACGATATCTCTGAAACTTTATCAATTATAATCAAACAGAGTGGTACCAGTTGTTACCACTAGCCGAGCATACCTAAAACACTTTAGCAACGAATGCTCCTTGCATCTCATCATTCTACGCCAACTATAGATTCCATCCACAAACAGAATTGATGAATGAATGCGAAGCCCTAAATCCAGGTGCTCAGCTTTATTCACACTAGATGCAAACAATACACCTCAAGACCAAAAAAGCCTATAAACAATAACGGGAAAAAATGTGCAAATATTACAACTGAAAGGCAAAGTACCAACCAGACATCCAGGATGGGGACCTGGTCATGTTGAATGCAAAAAATATACCCACCAAGCAACCTTCTAAGAAGCTTAGCCCAGAGCTATATTAACCATTTAAGGTATTGGAAAAAAGGGGAGAATGTGCCTACAAACTATGAATATCACCAAGATGGATGATCCATCAGATGTTGCATCTATCATTGTTGGAACCCTATTAAACATCCAATCTACCAGCGAGGGAAAAACCTGCCTTCCAGCCAGAGGAAATCGATTCAGATTTTGAATGGGTAATCGAAGGAATCGTGCAGAGTGAAATAATCTTTTATACACGGTGAGTTGGAGGTCATAACGAAATTTGCATCAGTTATGTTATTTTTTTAAGTGGACTGGTTTTGCCGTAGATGAATATACTTGGGAACCATCACAACACTTAGAAAATGCACAGGAATTGGTAGAGGTATTTCATAGGGAGAATCCGGATATGCTCCAGCGGGCCGATATTGAATCACTTGGAAAAGGCTTTCCGAACGTTCACAAGCCAATACATTAGGTTTTTTACCCTACCAAGTCGAGTTCAAGAGCTGACTGGTTAAATTTCAGAATTGTTCAAGTTTGGGTTTTATATCAATTTTTTAATATCATTATTGTTATTTTATAGCGTTACCTAAGGAGACGGTGACTTTTGAAAAGCGATTCAGGAGAAACCGCATAGAGGAGTAAGCTTGTGTTAGGCACAAATGACTTCGTAGAGGTATACATGACTTTACAGGAGGAACTGCATGAATATGAACCTCTTCAGGCAATTACCCCCCATGCGGCCTGGGAGTTCACCCTGGGAGTAGACTCTGGCACCTTCTGCAGTTGCTCGTTTACTAAGAAAAACAAGAAATTGGAACACATCTAGAAACCCTGTATAAGTTGCCGCCGTCATGGTCTAAGGGTATAAAGTCACCTGGTCAACCTTGAGGTCTCGTGTTCAACTCCACGGTCAAGCAGGGTTATTGGTCGAATGAGATATTTTCTACCATTCTGGTTTGCATCTGCAAACACTCCTGCATGACATTAACAGCGACCCGAACAAGGGATTATTGGCCGAGTTTATAGAGGAAAACTCTGTCTGGAAATAGTAGGTCCAACGGAAGAAATCCGTCAGTCAGATAAAGACTTATGAGCGATATTATCCTATGAGGCTTTCGGACGGCACTGGTCGGTGATGCGTGGCGACATGAGCATTGATCACGAGATATATGTATAAGGGTCTACATATCGGCAGAATGCCATTAGAAGATAGGACTCTCTCATTCCCCTGCAATGGGCCAGTAGACCGAAGACCTTAGATGAGACACGAGGTTCTCAGGGTCAAACGGGATGCGCACTCATTTACCATTGCTGAAAGATTAAAGAAGTTGGAAAGCCGTGGGATTAGGGTCGCAGTGTATAAATACCTGGGCAGTCTCACGGATTTGGATATATCATCAATCAACGGAGAAGAGATCTTCTCACTTTCATAACTATTCAAACAAAAATCTTTATCTACAAGCCTTCCTAGACAATCTCAGTTTGAGAAGAAAAGATTTAAGCCTACTCAGAGTTGCTTGCCCTTAGAATCGACTACCCTTAAGCCTAGCTGCCGTATAGGTTTTCCATTTTTTATTTCCTGCAGTGCTCTTGCTAGATTTGGATTCCTCTTCCCACTTTCTATTCTGGGAGTCACTTTTTCCAAGGTCGTTTTTTCCGAATAGCCCTTGTTGTTCTTGGAACGATTCTTCCGCTTTAGTAACCGTGCTAACTGTCTTCATCCATTCGCTATCCAAGTCATGATTTTCCTGTGATAGCATACGCATGGCTTCAATAGGGGGTTGCCTATAAATTATAGTTCTCAAATCGATACTGGATACTACTTCCATGATGTAGTGGTTTACCATGGGTAAGAGATACTTCCCTATATCACCTATATTCCGGATATTCTCCATCTCGGCTAAGGCTATTAGTGCTTTATGCAGTACACAGAATCGGTCTGTAACTTCAGCTCTGAAATTGATCCAGATATCATAACCGTCATGTTTTTGGAATCCAAGTTCCACGGTCATTTGCTTCCGACATGTTACCCAGAAAGGTTCCACCTCGGTTCCTTCCATTCTTGCTAACGCATACTTGATGCATTTTCATCTTTTTCTCATTGCCATGGGCTTCTTCCAAAATAGTCCATGTAATTTAATAACCATAGTCGCACACCATGATAGGCTTATTCTGGAACTTTAACAGTGAGTCCGCTTGTCAGTGTTTGGTCCTTGACAATGCTTACCCAAGTCGGTCAACCCATGCCACTATATCAGATTCGAACTAATGTCCAGGTAAAGGTATTCATGATGGCTCAAAGCCTCGTTGTGAGGGGCCACCGCCGCCTTCAGGCCCCGTGTTATCATCTCCCGGGTTGTGGGCATTTGCCGGAATGGGCCGGGGTGGTTCTTTTCCGCCATTTCCTTTCCATCTCCACGATCCTCTCCCATTGCCTAGTCTCTAAGGGGAATGAACAGGAACACTTCTACGCTATGAGCAGTGGTCATTTTTTCCAGGCACGGATTTTCAACTGGCTGTGGTGTCACTGTTTCCCACTCGCTTGGTGGGATCCTTATAACTTGTAGTTACACCAAGGTTTCATTCATCTGCGTAAGCATTCAAGTTAGTTGCTCAGATGCGGCATTCTCTCTAACCCCATAGGCCTCCCTTGCCGACTGCGCTTCTTCTAGCCGCTGTTGCAGTTATCGCAAGTCCTCTCTGGTCTGCTCATATTCTTTTGTGTGGCCACTTGTATTTGCAGGATTTCTGCTTTTTGCCTAACCAAAGCCTGTTCTAGCTGGCAGTCTCAATCCAGCGACTCTTGTCCAGTTACCCCAATGTTAGCATGAAGTTGGGTTCTTACCGCTTCACGCTGTGCAGCCCGTTCTTCTTGCACTCGCAACTTTGCCTCCAACCATTTGGTGGTTGGATCTTCAAGGGCCTCAGTTTCAGCTGCTAATATTACAAGTCCTGAATTGACTTGATTTACATCTTCGTAAAATGATTTGTTCCCCCACCTGTTATCCATTAAGCATAGTGCTGGAGTTGGGTTACCTCATTCTAAGATTGAGCAAATAGTTCATGGTAGGCCAGGTACTGCATATCAACCGATACCTTTAGGGTACGGTCGAAGTAGCTCATAGCCTAACTGGTCTATATGGCTAATCTTTCCATAGCTGGATTTCTGGCGTCGGAGGGACAGGGAGTACTAGAGCAAGTTCATGGGGCCGACTTTTTGACCCCACTTGGTTCAGAGAGGTGTTGGAGTGCAAAAGGTGAGCTGGAGCGTCCAGGTGGCTAGTCGCTGCCAATCAGAGAGACCTCTTCTATGTTGGAAATAGCTTGTCCATGTTGCCAGTCACTTGTCATGCCATCTTGTTTTATTGGGACTCTGGATGTTTCCTGAGTCTCCAAAGAGATGGGGTGAAGGAGAGGGAGGTAAGGCTAAAAGAACTGGTGGTTGCTTCTTGCTCAGTATCGTAGACTTACAACAGTTTCCTTCAAGGTGGCACCGTAGAAGTGTTCATAGATTTCGTGGAAATCTGATGCGGTAGGGATGAGTAAGAGATCGGTGAACCAGTAGGTTTCCTGAGGTAAATAGAATTGAATCTCCGTCAGGGAGTTTTCAAGTATTTCTTCGTAAGAGGAGATGTATTTTAAGGGACGTGGTTGGAGCCAAAGCTCGTCGAGATGGGTGGAATTATCTATAAGCTTGTGTTGTTCCTGAGGTATGACTAGGAGGTGTCCAGTAGTCATGTGAAGAGCCTTGGTAACAAGGAGAAAGATAAATATACTATTAGGAGTAGCCCATTCTAAGGATATACGAATTTGACGGGGCCTAAATCTTAATTCCGTAGACGCAGACTTGTCTAGGAAGGTCGTTTGATTGAGTAGTGAAGATTGTTCTAGTAAAACGTATCATATTGATAAGATCTCTTCTTAGTTGCTTGATGCTCTCTCTAACACCGGGGACTGCCCAGGTATTTATACCTTGATACCTTGATCCCACAGCTTTTACAACCTCTAAGATATTTCTACTATGGTTCACAAGTGCGAACCCTGTTTGACCCACAGAACTTAGTCTTACACACTTGGTCTTCGGTCACCTAGTCCATTTAGCAGAATGATAGCCTCCTATCTTCCAATCGGAGTCTGCCAATCTGTAGACCTTTATCTATATATAAGCTGATCATTGCTCTTGTCGCCATGCACCGGCCACTACAGTCTTCCGATAGAGTCATAGTATTATATCGCTCATAACTATTTATTCGACTGCCCTATTTCCTCTGTTCTAACTGCTATTTGAAGACAGAGTCCTCTTCTCTGAAATTGGGTAATAATCCCTCTGTCGGGGAGTTGTTATCATCTTGCAGGATGGTTTGCAGACACAAACTCGATTTGTAGAAAATATCTCCTTTAATCAGAAAGCCCTGCTGGACCTTGGAGTTGAATACGTGACCTCATGATGGATCACATGACCTTATACCCTTAGGCCATGACAGCGGCGACATACACAGTGTTACAAGATGTCTTCCAATTTCTCAGTTTTCTTAGTAAACGAGCAACTGCACAAGGTGCCAGTGTCGCATAACAGGGCGAATGCTGGGGCCGCATGGGGGTAATTGGCTTATGAGATTCGGACTCATGGAATTCCTTCTGAAAAGTCTTGTAATACTCATTTGTGCCTAAAATGACCAATAGGACAATCAATGTTGAACTTCAGGATTGGTGGGAAACAATCTTTACATTCGTACTGCATATTTACAGTTTTACATGAGCCAAGAGAAACGCTATGCAAAACACTGTGAAAATAAAAAGTTGAGCTTGACGATTCGTAGCAACCATATTTACTTTCGGGGTGCAAGTTTAGAGTATTCTATCCGCCAAGATAGATGCCATACTAAACACTATAATAATAAATTTGAACTCTCCAGATTGGATAGGCAGAAAATCTAGTTGAAATTCTTAAATTCACACAGTCCCATCTGGTAAGACAGGTGCTAGCAGGAACACCATAAAATAAAAAGGTTTACAAATTGGCAAAACCTCTGTTGAGGCCGCAAATTGGCCTAGCCTCTCCATTGATGCAAGTAGATATTATAAGGAAAAGTAATAGAATATGGAGGCACAATATCTACTTGCGAGCAATAAATTTGTAGAATTCTATGTAGTACTTGAAATAAAATGTTAAGCTATGGGATTATGTAGATACAAAACTACTTTTTCATAGAAAATTTGTAAATCCTATCTACGAAGATCCTCACTCTGCAGAGCACTCGGAGGCTGAGAACTATCAGTATACATGAAATCTAGTATGGTAAGAATTCACAAGTTTGCTAAGTTCAGAATGGGAAGAATTGATTATCGAGCTGTATGATATGGTGGATGTCAGGTGTATGGCCAAAAGAATCAGTTATGATTCACGAGTGAGTGTGGCATAAATTGGCCAAGGATAAACATTGGCCAAGTCTAGGTTTTCTTACTGACCCGGACATAACATTTCCTACTCCGGACTCACAAATTTCTCCTTTCTACATTATTGGTACCAGGAATAAGTTTCTTGAAATTCCAAGGTTACTGTGTGGACAACTCGAATTAGAAGATGTGTCAACCATTCCACTATACGAGTACAAGTGAGGGAACAACTTTCTATTTCAGGCTATAGGGGAGGTTGAATCAAAAGTTGAAAGAGAGTATTCCCCCGTAATTAGTCCGTGTTTCATCCTATTAGGAACAAACGACTCTAAAGACGATTTGATAACTTTTCAAAAGGCATTGCCTGAGTCTAAACCACTACAGGCAATTACCACCATGCGGCCACGGCGTTCACCATAGGAGTTAACACTGGTACCTCGTGTAGCTGCTTGTTTACTATGGAAAACGAAAATTGGAACAGCGCTTGTAACCCTGTATACATCTTGGCCGTCCTTCCGACCTGATGCTGTCTGCAGGGTATATGGGACAGCTTCTCTAGCTACGTCTGGGAATTGGGACTAAGCGATTCAGTCATGAGCATGCAGAGTTACACCCTGTTGAGGTTAAGAGAGCCGAGGTAGTCCTAGATGGGTATGAATGCACAATTGAAGTAGGCTACTCCGACACACACCAAGAGTAAGCTAACACCTCCATGATGCCTATAAGGTTAATGAACCTAGCGGAACAAGTTGAAAAGGAGAGGGAGTGAAAACGAGAAGGTATTGGCCTAATCGTGAACTCTAAACATCCTGAAAGACAGCTGCAGGGCCGGATAAGATGGTATGTGGCAGACTTGGCCAACAACCAAGCTGGCCTCTTAGAGTTCTATGAAGTTATTGGTACGTTCCAAACAGGGTGCCCATATCTTAATAGCCGAATGAAGGTTCACAACTCAGACCAAGTGGGTCCACATCCTCAGGGAAGTTAGGAGCTTTGATCATACCGTCATCTGTGCAGGGGAAAAGAGAGTTTTCTGGTCAAAGCGGGTTCGCTCACAGTATAAGAGACGAAGGTAGGACAGAAAATATATGTTTATATGTAAAACTAGTTGTAGTCTGCAAATACTCAGACGCGGGATATACATATCGAAGTGACTCCTGAGCTTTAGCTATCATTTTGCAAGTGAGAAGAGATGTTTTCAATATCATAAGTTTTACTTGAAAAATCTTTCCTATTCTATTAAACAAGCCTTCCTAGACAAGTCTCTGTCTATGGAATTAAGAATTAGGCCTAGTCCGATTCTGGTGTACTTAGAATCGGCTTCCCCTAACAGTATATTATATATATCTCCTGGTTACCAAGGCTCTTTACATTACTACTGGACACCTCCAAGTCATACCTCAGGAATCACTCAAGCTCATAGCTGATTCCACCCTCCGCGACGAGTTTCTGCTTGAACTACCTCCCTCCAAATACATCTCCTCTTTCCAAGATTTACTTGAAAACACCCTCCCCGAGATTCAATTCTATATACCACAGGAACTCTCCTGGTTCACATATCCCTTACACATCCCTGCCGAATCAGATTTCAACAATAATCTATTAAATACTACTAAGGTCCCACCTAACTGTGGAAACAGTTCCAGGACTATGATACTGAGGAAGAAGGAACCTCAAGTTCTTTCAGCCTTACCTCCCTCTACTTCACCCCTTCCTTTTGGAGACTCGGAAATCATCTAGAGTCCCAATAATATCGGATGGCACGACAATTGACCTTCGACACAGACAAAGCTATGTCCGACATAGAAGAAGTCTCCCTGGTTGGTAGTGACCATGCACCTGGACGCCCCAGGTCACCTTTAGAACTCCACCACCTCTCACAACCAAGGGGGGTTAGAAAGTCAGACCCGGGAATTCGTTTAAGCTCTCGCCTTCCCCCCTAGGCCAGAAATCCAGCTATGGAAAGTAGAGCCAAAGGCATAGGCAAGGCCAAGAGCTACTTCGACCGTACCCTGCAAGAATCGCTTGATATGCAGTACCTGGCCTACCATGAACTATCTGGTCTAGCTCAGGATCAGGCAATCTAAATCCAGCACTATGCTCTAAGGATAATGAGTGGGGAATAAATCATTGGCGAAGAGTTGAAACACGTCAATTTGGGACTTGAAATGTTAGCAACTGAAAACGGCGTACTTCAAGATGCTACCATCAAAATGTTAGAGGTTTTGTTGTTGGCGCAGGAAGAACTGGCTGCAAACCAAGAAGCAATAAGTACCTAACTTCATGCTCACATTGGGGTAATAGGACAAGAGTCGCTCGATCGAGACAGCAAGCTAGAACAGTCTTTGGCTAGGCAAATAGTAGAACTCTGGCATAGACAAGTGGACGCACAAAAACAACCTGTATAGACTAGAGAGGTGTTACAAGAACTACACTACAAGCTCATTCTCCGCGATTTGCCAGACCCCTCTTTTCGCTTTCCCTGGTGCGAAGGTGGGAATGGGTATAAAAACTGAACGATAGTCTCACGATCCCCCTTGCTGAACTTTTCGGGCTTCATTGGCCTGGGGTAACTTTCATTATGGGACTTTAAAAACGACCCATACCTGGTGGACAAAACTGGTGAAATACAGTCTGTATTGCACTGTCTCAGGCTGCTCACTGTCGGGCCAGGCAGGTTTTTGCAAGCTCAATGGGAGCTGGTTTGCCTGGGCTAGCACTCCCAGGCGAAAATTATGGGGTCCCTGCACTAAGAGCAGAGGGAAATGGTTGCAGGTTACCCCATATTGCTCTCTGATGAGCCGGGACTTTTGAAAACCAGAAGAGTTGTCAAGATCAGCGAGGTTTCTTTTGTTGGGTTTTCCTTTGTCTTAGGAAGTTTACTGCGGGTTGCCTATTGGGGCCTGGACTGCGGTGGAGCGGATTTTGGGTGTGGGTTTTCTTGTTGCTTCCTGCCTATGCTTTTTTGGACCTGTATTTTTGCTTTGTTGCTGAGGGTGTAAGGGGTTTTCTTGCATTTCTTGGCAGCTTGGGTGGGTGTGGGCACCCATTTTGGTGTGGGATGTGTGGTTGGTTCCATACTATAGGAACTTGGTG
Organism: Tuber calosporum; assembly: GCA_003316355.1. NCBI lineage: Eukaryota > Fungi > Ascomycota > Pezizomycetes > Pezizales > Tuberaceae > Tuber > Tuber calosporum. Next base: position 56,466 of record QFET01004191.1, read on the forward strand.
TGACTTGTTTTTACCTTAGGCTAGTGCGGGAGGTTTTTGACTGACATACCTTAGGTTCAAATCAGGGGTGTCCTGCGGGAGAGGTCCAGGGGGGGTTCAATGAGGGTGTCTGGTTGCATGTGCAACTCCACCTCCCTTAGTGGATAATCTGGAGGCCCTTTATAACAGAGGTTTGCACCAATTTAAGCAAATAAATTCTAGGATTTAACAAAAAAAAAAAAGTACAAGAACTACACTAATACCGGGAACAAGACCGGTCGGAACGGGAGGCATATGTGGTCAAACAGAATGCCGCATTTGAGCAACTAAATCGAATGTTCACAAGGATGAATGATACTTTGGTGCAACTACAAGTTGCGAAAAACCCACCAAGTGTGTGGGAAACAGTGGCACTACAGTCAGTGGAAGATCTGGGCTTGCAAAAATCGGACCACGGCCCATTGTGGAGAAGTGTTGCGCTTCATTCCACGTAGTAACGAGGGACAGGCAGTGGATGAAGGCGAAGGAAAGGGAAATGGCAGACAAGAACCACCCCCGAGATGATGACCGAGGGTCAGAAGAGGAAAGTGGCCCATCACGACAGGCTGGTGAACCATCACGAAGTCCATGGCCAGGTAGTAAGTTCGAATCCGAACCAGACACATGGGTCGACCGACTGGGGCAAGCATTGTCAAGGACCAAGCACCAATAAGCGGACCTATCATTCAAGGCAAGAATAGGCCTCCTCAGTATGTGCGAGTATCGTTATTAAATTGTGAACACTACTTTGCGAGAAAAACCAATGACAATAAGAAAAGGATGAAGACTGCATTAAGTATGCGTTAGCAACAATAGAAGGAACTGAGGTAGCACCATTATTGATAACTAATCGTATGAAATTCTCAGTGGACCACGGATTCCTAATCTATGAGGGTTATGATTTTTGTTTTACACTTGGGGCCAAATTTACAGAACAATTCTCAGAACTGGATAAGGCCCAAAGAGCCTTAGCAGAGACGTAGAAGTTCCGGTATACAGGTGATATAGAGAAGTATCTCCTCACCATGGAAAACCACAACATCAAGGGAGAAGTATCCGGTATTGCTTCGAGAACTATAATTTAGCAGCAACTCCCCTTTGAAGCCATGCGTATGCTATCAGAGGAAAATCATAAGTTGGATAGCGAATGTATCAAGGCAGACTACAGGGTTACCAAAGTGGAAGAATCGTTCTAAGAACCACAAGGGATTTTCAGAAAAAACAACTTTGGAAAAAGAGACTCCAAGAAAAGAAAGTGGAAAGCGCATTCCAAATCTAGCAAGACAAGTGCTGGAAATAAAAAAAGGAAAACCTATACCGTAGCCGAAAAGGCTGCATACAAATAGAAAAAACAAGCGGAAAAAGAGTAAAAGGCCCCTACTGAAGGAAAGGTTAAGCACACAAATTGGGTTGAAGCTCATAAAGGAATCCCTAAGGACATAATTAAAGAGCGAGAGAAAGCAAATCAATGCACCAGTTGCAGGTTGAGTAACCATACTTGGAGATTTGACAGGAAACAGGCACAGGTATCGATGATAGGAAAAAGTGGAGAAATTTTTAACCCCAATATCGACGACCACTGGTAACAAAGGAGGCAACATCACCTACAACCAGGGTGAACCAAGTCAACCACACCAGGAGTTGGGAACTGGCTTACATGGATGTAAGCTAAAAATAGTTTACCGGCATCGGCAGCGACAGCCACAGGGTACTCGGTTATGGACCTCTTACCGAAACCAATATCAACAACTAGGCTCAACCACTGTAAGGTGCTACTAGCAGGATTTCCGCGCTTCGCTGTGGGAAACTCAAAACCAAAACGAGAATAATGAAAAGCAATCTAGACCTACCGCAGAATCAGTGATATAAGAATGATAGACAAGCAAGAAGCCCTTAACTTGGAAGGCGACTTGTGGTAGTGCGGGACTAACTGTGCGAACAAGAAACTGAAAAAGAAGTAAGTGCAGGACCACATTTGATGTATAGCGTACCTAGGTACCGAAGACAGTCAACTAAACCCGCGTACTTATAAAGCCCTATATCTCTACCAGAGATCCAAGGAAGAGTGGACAGACTAACACTGACTAAGGACATCTTACGAATGGCAAGGGGAAATCAGGGTAGCCTGGATCATGAGAAGCCTTCCAGGAACGAAATATAAAACGGGTTGGATGAACAGCAGAATAGTGAGAGAAAGGGAACGGGACTCCTGATATCAGGAAAATTGGAGTTGGAACAGGAAGATAAGCTATGACTACCTATTCCATACACTAAAGGGAGACTGGAAAATCTGTGGGGAACTTGAACTCCAGCTTTGTGGACATGATAGTCGCGATAGACACATGGGTAATCGAGGCGATTCACGAAGAATCTCCTCAACAAAACCTAATGATACAAGTTCGGCTCTAGTTATGAAGGGCAAAAGGTAGGTGTATGGGAACCCTTCAGCAAGGGGTAAAGATTGCTAGTAGTGGGCTGCCCAATGAGCCAAAGACAGAGATTTTAGTTTGTCAGAGGCGGCTTAAATAGCCGAAACGGTGCAGGGTAAGTAACAAACACCCTAAGTTACAACAATAAGGAAAATGTCCTACAAAAGACCTACACAGGCCCCTAGTGGCCATAACAAATGAAACCACAGAGAAGCACTAGCCACGCCTTATTATTTATGCCCGGAAGTAAGGGCAACCATTGCAGCAAATGGAGAAAGGATCCAGATTCGAGTACTACTAGACTCAGTGTCTAATATATTCCTATTTAACCAAGAACTGTTTAATAAACATCGCCTACCATACCACATAGGTAAAAATAGCTTCGACACTGAAAGCTTTGTAGGAACCACAGCTACAAATTGGGGAAAACACAACACACATCCTATTCTTTGGGAGATTGGGAGCAATGCACACAGATCTCACATCTCTTGCGAAATTGCAAATGCTGGCAAATATGAACTTTCCATCCCCTTTAGATGGTAGCATACAAAACATCCTATGAGGCACATTGAGGATGAGGTAAAATGGACATTTAAAGGCGAAAAAAGTGCCGGAGTCATGTTAATGATGAAGGCATTGACCAGACCTTTGAATGGGACTAGACCGTGGCCTACAACCACGTAGCAAGCTATATTGGAAGAATCATAATAGCATCCACTCTTGAGTTGTTAAGGGTAGTCGATTCTAAAAGCAAGCGAGTCGAACTAGGCTTAAATCTTTTCTTAGTAAACGGAGATTGTCTAGGAAGGATCGTAAAGATTTTGAGTAAAACTTATGATATTGATAAGATCTCTTCTCTCTTGCTTTGTGATGGCTAAAGCTCAGGAGGCACTTCGATAATTATATACCGCGTCTGAGTGTTCCCGGACTACAACTACTTTCTATACAACTATGTACTTTCACTCACAAACTATCCTTGAGGATCAAAGTGCGAAGTCGATTTAACACTGAGAATATGGTTCCCCCCCACGGCGTACGGACACATCAGAGCTCAACTTTCTCTGAAGTTGTGGTACCCTTATCAGTCTGAGACGCGGTTCCTTCTTCCGCCGTTTAAACCAGGCATTCCATCATGGAATCTACCAATGGTTTCTTAGAACACAGAGTGGCCAGCATGGTTGTCGACCAACCTGCTTCCTCCCGATACTACCGACAGCTTACAGACGGCTTTCCGGATGACTGGAGCTTACGATCGGTCCAATACCATATCATCTTGGCTCCGCCTCTTCTTATCGACTTGTTCCGATAGGTCTATGGACCGTTCTAGGCTTGCAATCAGGGTCTAAGTGTGTTCTCAGTGTTTTCCTGGAACCCACTTAACATATTCTCTATTTCGTTCGGAGCGTCCCGTCACTTTCTACCACCCCCAGCGAAGGCTATACGGCAATGGGCATAGCTCTGCGGACACTGGTCCTATGCACTTGATTCCAGTTGCATTGGCACGGCTGAGTCTCCCTCTTCATATGCCCTGTGCATAGCATCCGGTCGGGCGGACGGCGACGACATATCTGGTGTTATGATGAGGGCGCCAATTTATGGCTTTTTGGTGAGTGGACCTTTTTTCCCGTAGGTGACGCAAGTGACGAGCGGGCCCAACAACGGGGCTGGAGGGCTATGTGTAGGTTTTCAGCGCATTTTTCGTATTAATGCAGTACTGAATTCAGTTCCTCATAAACATGTGCTTAACATGAGCTCCCTCCTCCGAAGGTTCGTCTCGAATCGCTTTTGTAGGTGTTACCCTCTTTTCCCCTTTCCTTTAATTGAAAAATAAAACATCAATATTTAAAAATTAAAATAAAATAAACTCCCACTTTTTGATCTCGACTTGGTAGGGTGAAAAACCTAATGTGTTTGCTTGGCCACGCTAGGAAAACCTTTTCCTTGTCATTCAACATCTGTGCGCTTTGGCATATCCGGATTCTCCCTATGAAATGCCTCCACCAATTCCTGTCCATCCACTAAGTGGTCTAGTGGTTCGCAAGAATTTTCATCTTCAGAACACCCCGTCCACTTCACAAAATACCGTAACTCACACATCTGTTGGTTCCGACCTCCTACGAGCCGGATATTCGAGATTATTTCCCTCTTCACGATTGTTTCGATTTCCCATTCAAAATCTGAATCGATTTCTTATGGCTCGTGGGGAGGTTGCTCCCTCGCTGGTCGATTGGATATTCCATAGGGTCCCAATAATCATAAAAGAAATATCCGTTGGATCTTCCATCTTGGTGATATTTCAAGTTGGTATGCACGTTCACCTCTTATATCCAATACCTTAAACGGGCCATAGAGCTTTGGGCTAAGTTTCTGCGATGGTCGATTGGTCCGTATCTTTTTTGCATTTAACATGACCAGGTCCTCGACCTTGATATCTGGTTGCTGCTTAGCCTTGCGGTTATAATATTTGCTCATATTTCCCGCCTTAGTTCCAACGCTTCTCTGGCCTGTTGGTGTATTGTTTGCATCCATTGTGCATATAGTTCGGCGTCTGGATTTTGGGCTTCATGTTCCTTCATCCATTCTGTTTGTGGGTGGAATCCATAGTTGGAGTAGAAGGGTGACATGCCATGTGCGTTCATTACAGAATTGTTGTAGGCATGCTCGGCTAGTGGAAACAGCTGGTACCAGTCCGTTTCGTTATAATTCACAAATTTTTTGAGGTATCCTTCCAGCACTTGGTTGGTCCTCTCTGTTTGTCCATCAGTTTGCGGGTGGTACACAGTTGACATCTTTCATTTTATCCCCTGGGTTTTGCATAGGGATTCCCAGAATTCTCACGAAAACATTGCAACCATGTCGGATATAATTTCTGCTGGAATTCCATGTAGCTTCCTGACTTCCCTCATGAATATGTTTTCAACTTCCTTGGCAGTTGCATTTCCTTCTAGACCTATGAAGTGAGCCATTTTTGTAAACCTATCCACGACTACCATAATTTGTGTTCTTCCTTGTGATTCTGGTAGTTGTGTGATGAAGTCGGTCAATATGGATAACCTGGCTGCGAATGGAACTTCTAGAGGCTGCAGCAGACCGAACTGCGTATGTCGTGGGGATTTGTTATATTGACATTCGTCACATGACCGTATGTAGTCATTTATCCATGCAGTCAGCCCTTTCCAATAAAAGTCTCTGGTAACAATTTCCAGAGTCTTCTACTGTCCAAAGTGTGCAGCTACTTTAGAGTCGTGGCAACCTTTGGCTATAGTTGTCTGCAGCTGTTCGTTGTCAGGAATATATAAGTGGTTCTTATAGTATATCAGTCCATCTGTTACTGCCCAGTGACTTGGTAATGGTTTGCCCTCATGGGTTAACGTTTCCAATTCTTGCTTGCGTTCCTGCCAGTCTTCATCGTTCTGGCCTGCCTCTTTAATAGTTTTTACAATGTCTGGTCATATTTCCTAATATCAACCTTGGACATTATAGCATTAGACATTAGGAGTATCCCTTTGCCTTGTCTTGCTTGATGGTCTGTTTCATCAAGAAACTCATTGTCGGCCTGGTCCGCTTGCAAGTATGCAACCACTACCTGGGTCTTTGTTGCAGCTGATCGTCTGGCTGATACATCCATGCTTCCAAATCCGCCTTTGGCCCTTGCAGTTTCTGCTAGACCATCCACTTCTATCGCTTCCGCCATGTATATGTTCTCAATTATCATTTGTGCTATTTGGACCCCTTTACGAACAAGGCAGTCTTGGTTTCCATGGTTCATTATGATAACCTTGACTTCACCGGTGTAATCAGTGTCTATTACTCCGCCGCCAATGCTGAACCCAAATTTGGCAGCCATTCCACTGCTTGGTGCCAACCGTGTATATGTTCCTTATGGTAATTCGAAGGAAATTTCAGTTTCCACCAAGCTTTGTCCTTTGGCCAGAATTATAAAGTCCTCTAGTGCGTACAGGTCATGACCGGCTGCTAGTTGGGACCCTTTTGTAGGCATTGGTGCTTTTGGAGTTCGTAATTTTATTCGCAAGAAATCAGTAGACTCTGTGCCAATTATTCTTTCCTCCATTTCCCGCTGATTTAAGTGTACCAGTGTGATTTGGAAGTGAGAAGGCTTTAGTATTGAGTGTTCGCTATGCGCAGCTCCCTCCTCAGGGTGGTACTCCGGCCGGCGGCTTAGTGCATCTGGCTTTCCGCCTTGCTTTCCCGCTCGGTAGACAATCTTGAAATTGTAGTTCCCTAGTTGCTGAGCCCCTTGTATTTGCCGTAGATTCCATACCTTAGTTGTAAGGAAGTTCTGTGGATTCTGGTCATCAGTGTACACAGTCACTGGTTTTTCTGTTCCGACCAGGTACTGTTTCCACTCTTTAAATGCTTCCAGAATCGCCAATAGTTCCTTATCATGTATCTCATAATTTCACTCTGCTGGGCTCAGCTTCCGTGAGTGGAAAGCCACCGGATGTAGCTTTTTGTCTTTAAACTGGGAGAGAACACATCCTAGCGCAATATCGATAGCATCTATTTCCACAATTGTTTCTCTGTCAGGGTAGAAATGACATATTATAGTGGCGGAGATCAATCTTTTCTTAAGTTCTTCAAATGCCCCGTCTTGTTCATGTCCCCAGCTGAATTTTCTGGGATGGCCCTTCAACGTTTCAGTTATTGGTTTGTAGATTTTGGAGAAGTCCTTAATGAAACGTCGGTAAAAATTGGCAAATCCAATGAATATTTGCACCTCCTTGACTGCCCTTGGTGCCTTCCAATTTTTAATGCTTTCGACCCTTCTTTCACTCTTGGCGACTCCATCAATTGCGACTATATACCCCAAGAATTCCTCTGTATCGGCGTGAAAATCACACTTGGTGGTTGATACTGCTAGATCATATTCTTCCAAGTAAGACAGTACTTTTTTAAACAAGTCAACGTGTTCGACTCTCTGTCTTGGAGTAAATCAGGATGTCGGCTAGGTAGACCACCACGCCATGATCTGGAAATTCGCGTAGAATTTTATTCATCATGGCCTGAAATGTGGCCGGCGCGTTTACCAGCCCGAAAGGCATTACTTTGTCTTCAAAGTGGCCATATCGTGTCTGGAATGCAGTTTTCCACTCATTTCCTTCCTTTATCCTTAGAATGTGATAGCCACCCTTTAAGTCGGGCTTAGTGAATATATGGGCCCCAGCCACCCGGTCGCGAAGCTCGCTCATTAGTCGTAGCGGGTATTTGATGGCTACCGTCAACTTATTCAACTGTTGGTAGTCCACACATACCCTCATCGAACCGTCAGGTTTAGTGACAAATAAAATTGGAGCCTCTGCTAGAGATTTGCTTTCCAGAATTTTCCCTTGATCCTGCATAATCTGCAGGTATTTGCTAAGCAAATCCAGCTGGGGGGCAGACATAGGATAGATCGGGCCCCATAGCGGTACCGCGCCAGGTATCAAGTCAATAGCGTGGTCAAACATTCTTCTTCCGGCTAGTTTCTCTGCCGTTTCTGGTGGAAAAACCCTCCTGCATATGATAGTATTCCTGAGGTATTTGCGGAATCTCTTTTGACTCCGAAGAGGGTGCTATTTCGATTCTTCCAATGTATCGTGCTTCAGGGTCGTATGCCACGGTTTCGTCCCATTCAAATGTTAAGTCTATGCCTTCATCATAAACATGACTTTGGCATTTTTCGTCTTTAAATTCCCATTTTTGCGCATCCTCAATGTGCCTTATGCTATGTTCTGTATGCCACTATCTAAATGGCATGATTAGGTCATATTTGCCAGCATTGGCAAATTCACAAGAAATGTGAGATCGGTGTGCATTGCTTCTGACCTCTAAGAGACTAGGATGCGTGTAGTGTTGTCCCCCATTTGCAGCTGTGGTTCCTTCACAGGTGTAAATGTCCAAGCTATTTGTGCGGGTGTGGTATGGTAGGCGATGTTTATTAACCAGTTCTTGGTGAATTAGGAATATATTAGACTCAAAGTCTAATAAAGCACGGTTCGGGATCCATTCACCATTTCCTTCGCTGATTGCCCTGCCTTCTGGGCATGAATAATAAGGTGGGGCAGGTGCTACGGATTTATTTCTTTTATTAGGGCCACTAGGGGCCAGTGCGGGTCTTTTGTATGACATTTTCGTTGTTGTGGTAACTTAGGGTGTTTGTTACCAGGCCCGCATGGTTTGTACTATTTAAGCCTCCTCTGACAAACTAAAATCTTTGTCTTTGGTGTACTGGGCAGCCCACTAATAGCGGTCTTTACCCCATGCCGAAGGGTTCCCATACACCTGCCATTTGCCCTTCACAGCCCACGCTTTTAGTCTTCACTGGAGCCTTACTAGTATCATTTTGACTATATCAGCGTATTTGGGCTCCGGGGATTCTTCACGCATCGCCTCGTTTACCCTGTGAGTCTCTTGTGCTAATCCTGTTTACAAAGCCGGAGCCTAGGTTCAGGACGGATTTACCCGGATCCATTTAGCGTCTGAACTTGGTAGCCGTAGTTACTCATTCTCTTCCGCTTTATTTTTCTTGATGTCCAGGATCATGTTCCGTTTCTCCAACTATTCTGTTATCCAACCGACTTCTAATATTTTTTGTTCCTGGAAGGCTTCTCACGATCCATGCTAGACTAATTTCGCCTTGTCTTTCTTAATAGGTTGCTAGTCAGCTCTGGTCTGTCCACTCTCCCTTGGATCTCTAGTAAGGATTTGAGCTTTATGAGGATGCGAGATTAGTTGACGGTCTTCCGAAGTGAAGTCCGATATACACCAAATGTGGCGCTCCGCTTTCTTCTTTTTGAGTTTCAGGTTCCCTGAGTTAGTCATGGACTACCACGAGCCGCTGTCCAAGTTAATCGCTTCTTGATCGCCTGTTATTCTTAGGTTTGCAATACTCACGTAGGTCTGGAATGCTTTTCGTGACTCTCGCTTTGGTTGTGAGTTTCCCACGGAGAAACGCGGAATACCTGTTAGTAGGACCTTGCTGAGGTCAAACCCCCTTCTTGATTCCAGTTTAGGTAAGGGGTCCATAACGGAGTACCTGGTCGCCGTTCCTGCCGGTACCAGAAAACCTTTTTTAGGTTTCATCCATGTCGTCCAGTTCCCAAATCCTGGGCTGGTTGACTTGGTTCACCCTAGAGGTAGGTTCTGGTTGCCCTTTTGTTATCAGGGGTAGTCGATATTGGGGTTTGAAATTTCCCCTTTTCTGCCCTATAACCGATACTTGGGCTTGTTTCCTGCAGAACTTCCAAGTATGGTTGGCCAACGTGCAACGGGAGGATTGTTTGGCTATCTTTCATTTTTCAATTTTGTCCTTGGGGATTCCTTTATGAGCTTCAACTGACATTGTATGCTCAACCTTTCCTTTAACGGGGGCTTTTTTCCCTTTACCCGCTTGTTTTTTCAGTTGGTAGGCAGCCTTTTCTGCGGCCGTATAGGTTTTCCGTTTTTTATTCCCAGCAGTGGTCTCGCTAGGTTTGGATTCCTTTATCCGTTTTCTTTTCTGGGAGTCACTTTTTCCCTGGTCATTTTTTCTGAATAGCCCTTGTTGTTCCTTGAATGATTCTTCCGCTTTGGTGACCCTGGGGACTATCTTGATCCATTCGCTATCCAAGTCATGATCTTCCTGTGATAGCATACGCATGGCCTCGATAGGAAGTTGCCGGTGAATTATGGTTCTCCAAACGATGCCGGATACTTCTACCTCGATGTTGTGGTTTTCCATAGGAAGGAGATACTTCTCTATGTCCCCTGTATACCTAACCTTTTCAATTTCGGCTAAGGCTTTTTGTGCATTGTGCAGTACCGAGAATCGTTCTGTCACTTCGGCCCCGCAAGTGATCCAGAAATCATAACCCTCATGTTTGGGGAATCCGAGGTCCGCAGTCATTTTCTTTCGATAAGTTACCGAGAAAGGAGCCACCTCGGTTCCTTCCATTCTTCCTAACGCATACTGGTTGCGTTCTTCATCGTTTTCCCATTGCCATAGGTTTCTCCCAAAGTAGTCCTGGCAATTTAGTAGCCATACTCTCACATCCTGAGTAGGCTTGTTTATGAATTTGAGCGGTGGATCCGGTTTTCGGCGGTTGATTCTGGACAATGCTTCCTAGACGGTCGCCCCATGCCTCTACATCGGATTCAAACTCACGGCCAGGAAAGGGTCTCCGTGATGGCTCACCACCTCGTTGTGACGGGCCACCTCCGTCTTCAGACCAAGGGTCATCACGTCCTGGGTTAGGTGCATTTGCCGGGGGGATGGGTGGTGGTTGCTTTCTGCCATTTCCATTTCCATCCCCACAATGCACGGCATTTCCCTTGTCTCTGCGGGGAATGAACCAGAACTCTTCTCCACAATCGGCCGTGGTTCGTTTTTCCAATCCCGGATTTTCCACCGGCTGTGATGCTACTCTTTCCCACACGATTGGTGGGTTCCTCGCAACTTGTAGTTGCACCAAAGTTACATTCATCGGAGTCAACGTTCGATTTAGTTGCTCGGATACAGCATTCTGTCTGATCACATAGGCCTCTCTTTCTGACGGCCCTTGTTGAAGGCGTTGGTGCAGTTCTCGTAACTCCTCTCTGGTCTGCTCATGTTCTTTTTGTGCGGCCACTTGTTTTTACAGGAGTTCTGATTTTTGACTAGCCAAAGCCTGTTCTAGGTGGCGGTCAGGATCCAGCGACTCTTGTCCTGCTGTCCCAATGTTAGCCTGAAGTTGGGTACTTCCAGCTTCCTGGTGTACAGCCCGTTCTTCCTGTGCCAGCCACTTTGCCTCCAATCGTTTGGTGGTTGCATCTTGCAGTGCGGTGGTTTCGGTTGCTAACATTTCAAGTCTGGAATTGACCTGTTTCAACTCTTCGCCAATGGTTTGATCCCCACGGGTTATCCGTTGAGCATGGTGTTGGAGTTGGGTTGCCTGATCCTGTGCTTGACTAGATAGTTCACGGTAGGCCAGTTATTACATTTCAACCGATTCCTGAATGGTACGGTCGAAGTACCTCATTGCCTGGCCTATATGTTCTGCTAATCTTTCCATAGCTGGATTTCAGGAGTTGGGAGGACGGGGAGTGCTTGATCGAGTTCCAGGGGCCGATTTTCTGAATCCACTTATCTGTGAAAGGTGGTGGAGTGTCAAAGGTGACCTGGAGCGCCCAGGTGCATGATCACTTCCTACCAGTGATACTTCTTCAATGTCTAACATTGCCTTGTCCGTATCGGCGGTTAATTGTCCTGAGGACATGGTTCCTTATGTGAGTTGGGATGTCTTCCCAATCCCCAAGCCGTGGGTGCGAGCGAGGAATTGATGATACTAAAGGAAGTGGAGGTTCCTTCTTCTTTGGTGTCGTAGTCAACTAACGGTTTCCATTGGAAGGTGGGACTGTAGAAGTGGTCGTAGATTTCTTGGAAATCTGTACAGGTACGGATGAGAGGGATCAGTGAAATAGGAGGGTTCCTGAGGTATATATAATTGAATTTCCGCAAGGGAGTTTTCAAGTATTTCTTCGAATGAGGAGATGTAATTTGATGGACGTGGTTCTAGCAGAAGCTCGTCGAGGTATGTGGAATCAGCTATGACCTTTAGTGATTCCTGAGGTATGACTTGGAGGTGTCCTGTAGTTATGTAAAGAGCCTTGGTAACAAGGAGAAATATGAATATACTGTTAAGGGTAGTCGATTCTAAGGGCAAGCCATTCGAACTAGGCTTAAATCTTTTCTTCGTAAACGGAGATTGTCTAGGAAGGCTAGTAAAGATTTTGAGTAAAAGTTATGATATTGATAAGATCTCTTCTTCGTGCCTAGGTGATGGCTAAAGCTTGGGAGGCACTACGATATTCATATCCTGCGTCTGAGTGTTCGCGGACTACACTTACTTTCTATACAACTATGTACTTTCTCTCACAAACTATCCTTGATGATCCAAGTGCGAAGACGATTTAACCCTGCGAATATGTTTCCCCCCACAGCTTACGGACACATCAGAGCTCAGCTTTCTCTGAGGGTGTTGTACCCTTATCAGTCTGAGACGCAGTTCCTTCTTCTGCCGTTTAAAATAGTAGTCCATCATGGAATCTATCAAAGGTTTCTTAGAACACTAAGTGGCCAACATGGTTATCGACCAATCTGCTTTCTCGCAATACTACCGACAGCTTGCAGACGGCTTTCAGGATCACTGGAGCTTACGATCGTTCCAATACCATATCGTTTTGGCTCCGCCTCTCCTTATCCACTTGTTCTGATAGGTCTATGGACCTTTCTAGGCTTGCAATCAGGGTCTAAGTGTGTTCTCAGTGTTTCCCTGGAACCCACTTAACATATTCTCAATTTCGTTCGGAGCTTGCCGTCACCTTTTACCACCCCCAGCGAAGGCTATACGGGAATGGGCATAGCTCTGCGGACACTGGTCCGATGTACTTGATTCCAAATGCATTGGCACGCTCGAGTCTCCCTCTTCATATACCCGGTGTACAGCATCCGGTCGGAGAGACCGAGACGACGTATATGGTGTTATGAGGAGGGCGCCAATTTATGGCTTTTTGGTAAGGGGACGTTTTTTGCCGTAGGTGCCGCAGCTGACGTGAGGGCCCAACAACGGGGCCGAAGAGGTTTGAGTAGGTATTCAGCGCATTTTTCTTATTCATGCAGTACTGAATTCAGTGCCTCATACACTTGTGCCTAACATGGGTAAATGAAGATACATCAAATATCTCCGGAATTCTATGAAACCAACTGTGTTTTTGCACCCGAAACGGCAGAGAAAACAGTGGGAAGAAGAACCTTTGACTGCGCCATTAACATGATACTCGGCGCAGTACCGTCATGGGGCCCGATATATCCTATGTCAGCCCCCCAGCTGAATTTGCTTACCAAATACCCAGACAAAACGCAGGTTCAAAGAAAGCTTACGGTGGCCAACAAATATCTGCTAACCCTAATGAGCGAGGTTTACGACCGGGTAACTGGTGCCCAAATATTCACTTAGCACAACTTAAAAGATGGCTATAACCCAGAAGATTAAAGCAAGGAGATGAGTGGAAAACAGCATTGCGGACCCGATAGGGCAACTATGAACATAAAGTATTGCTAGTCGGGCTGGTGTACTCGTCGGCCACATTCCAGGCCATGATGATGAATCTATGCGGATTTTTAGAACATGGTGTAGTAGTATACCTGGATGATATCGTGATTTACTTCAAGACAGAGAAAGAACCCCTTAACTTAGTCATAAAGGTCCTCTCTCGCTTGGAAGAATATGATCTAGCGGTATCAACCACCAAGTCGGTATTCCACGTAAAAACAGAGAAGTATTTGGCTTCTATAATGGCAATCGAAGGAGTAACCAAGAGTTAAAAAAATGTCCTGAGGATAAAAAATTTGAAGCCACCAAGGTATGTCAAGGAGATGCAAATATTCCTTGTCTTGGCAAATTTTCACCGACGTTTCATCCAGGACTTTTTCCAAAATCTGCAAACCTTTCACCAAAATATTAAAGGACGGCCCCAGAAAATTCATCTGTGGGCCGGAAGAAGATGCGGCATTTTAAGAACTTAAGAAAAGATTGATCTCCGCCCCTATACTCTGTCATTTCTAACCTGACAGAGAAAGAATTGTGCGAACCGTTGCCTGCGCATTTGCTCTAGGATGAGTCCACTCACAGTTTAAAGACAATAAGGTACATCCGGTGGCCTTGCACTTACCGAAGCTGATCCCAGCAGAGTGAAATCATGAGATCCTTGATACCTTACTAGTGGCGATTCTCAAAGCGTATAAACAAAGGAAACAGTAATTAGTTAAAAAGGAAAAACGAGAAAACTGTTTACTCTAATTATCAGAATCAACAGAATTTCATTTCTACTAAGATATAGAAACCGCGACAGATACGTTGTTCTCAACAATCAGTAAATTACAAATTGAAAATTGTATATCGACATGGAAAACGAGGAGGTAAGCCAAATGCATTAAGCTGACGGCCTGATTACCATCAGGAGAAGGGCGCTATACATAGCGAAAAGTCAATACTGAATCTTTCTCAATTCCAAATCACACTAGTGTGGTTAAGCCATACCAGAAAGGTAGGTAAGAATCCTTGCCTCAGAGTCTAGAGGTTCCTTGCGAACAAATTTGCTAACTCCAAAAGTAAAAATACCTACTAAACGGGTTCAACTAGCAGCCGGACATGAGCTGTACCCACTAGAGGACTTCATAATTCCGGCCAATGGATAAAGGTTGTTAGAAATCTTAATTTCCCTTGGATTCCCAAAGGGAACATACACACAGTTGGTACAAGAAATTGGAATGGCCGCCAATTATGGCATCAACATTAGCAGAGGAGTAATCCACTCTGATTACACCTGATAAGTCAAGGTTATCATAATGAACCATAGATATCAAGACTGCCAGGTTTAAAAAGTTGACTGAATGGCACAAATGATTATTGAGAACATACAGAGGGCTGAGGCGATAGAGGTCGACGGACTTGCAGAAACCTCAAGGCGCGAAGGCGGATTTGGAAGTACGGATGTATCACCCACACTATTAAGCACAAACAACTCCCAAGAGGATTACCTGACTTCACAAGTGAAACTAAATGAATATGAACCTCTACTGCCAATTAACCCCCTGCGGACCCGGCGTTCGCTCTGGGAGTCGACTAAGGCACCTGTGCAGTGCTTGTTTTCTAAGAAAAACGAGTAATTGGAACACATCTTGTAACCCTGTATACGTCGTCGCCGTCTGTCCGTCCGCGATCTGTTCGAGGGGTATATGAAAGGGCCTCTCTGGCTACCTCTGGCAAGTGGAACGAAGTGATTCCGTCAATATCTCCTAGAGTTACACCCAGTAGAGGTTAAGAGAGCCTGGGTAGTCCAAGATGGGTATGAATGCCCATTGATGTAGGCTACTACGATACACACTGAGAGTACGCTGACGCCCCCGTGATGCCTATAAGGTTAAAGACCCTATTAGAACAATTTGATAAGGAGAGGGAGTGAAACGAGAAGTTATTGGCCCGATCGTGAACTATAGACATCCTGAAACACAGCTGCTGAGCCGGATAAGATGGTACATAGCATACCTGGCCAACAAACCAAGCTGGCCCCTTGGAGTCCTAAGAAGTTCTTGGCAAGTTCCAAAATGGGCGGCCATATCTTAACTTCGGAAAGACGGTTGACAACTCAGACTAAGTGGGTGCACACCCTTAGGGAAGTCAGGAGCTCTGAGCATACAATTAGCTGTGAGGGGGAAGAGAAAGTTTCAGGTTCAAAGTGGGTTTACTCTGGGATTAAGAGACGAAGGTTGGGGACAAAATACATATTTAGATGTAAACCAGTTGTGGTCCCGCGAACACACAGAGGTGCGATATAAATTTCGAACAGCCTCCTGTGCTTTAGCCATCATCAAGCACTGGAGAAGAGATCTTATCAACATCCTCTGTTTTTACTTAAAAATCTTTACCTAGGAGCCTTCCTCGACAATCTCTCTTTATGAAGAAAGATCTAAGCCTAGTTCGATTCTCTTGCCCTTAGAATCAACTACTTTTAACACACACGATCCACTTCAACATAGACCCAGGTAGTCCTCACATACTTAAAAGGGAACCAGGCTGACACTGAGTGTCTTGATGAAATAGACAATCAATGAAGACAAGACAAATGAATATTCCATATGTCTAATGTTATAATGTCCAATCTCGATATTAGGAAATATGATCAGACATTATTAAGAACCATCAAAGAGGCAGGCTAGAACGATCAAGACTGTCAGGATTGCAAGCTGCAATTGGAAACCTTAACCAAAGAGGATAAAGAACAACCAAGTCACTGGAAAGTAACTGAAGGACTGATATACTATAAGAATTGTTTATATATTCCAGAAAACGAGCCGCTGCTGACAACCTTAAGAAAAGGTGCAACGACTCTAATTTAACTTGACACTTTGGACAGGGAAAGACTCTGGAAACTGTTATCAGGGACCTTGACTGGAGAGGGCTGACATCAAGAATAAATGAATGCGTACGGTCATGCGATGAATCTCAATATAATAAATCCCCAAGACATGAGCGGTTTGGTCTGCTGCATCCTCCAGAAGTTCTGTTCGCTGCCTTGATATCCATACCAACCGACTTCATCATACAACTACCTGAATGCCAAGAAAGAACAAAAATTATGGTATTCGTGGATCAATTTACAAAGATGGCTCACTTAATAGCTATGGAAAGTAATGCAACTACTAAAGAGGTTGAAAACGTATTCTTGAGGGAAGTCGGGAAGCTACATGGACTGCTAAGGAAATTATCTCTGACATGGATGCAAAGTTCTAGGTAGAATTCACGCAATCCCTATGCAAAAGCTTGAGGATATAGCGAAAGATATCAACTGTGTACCACTGGCATTTTGATGGACAAACAGTGAGGACCAACCAAGTGCAAGAAGGAGACCTCAGAAACTTTGTCAATTATTATCAAAAGGACTGGTACCAGTTGTTATCACTAGCTGAGCATGCCTATAACAATTCAGTAACGAATTCTCATAGAATGTCACCATAAAACGCCAATTAAGGATTCCAGCCAGAAATAGAATGGATGAATGAACGCAAAGCCCAAAATCCATGCACCCAGCTCTATGAACCCAGGATTCAAACAATACAACAATAGGCCAGAGAAGCCTAAGAACAAACACTGCAAAATAATAGCAAAATCACAACCATAAGGCTAAGCAGCAACCAGACTTCAAGGTCAGGGACCTGGTCATGTTAAATGCAAAAAATATACGCACCAAGCGACCCCCTAAGAAGCTTACACCAAATCTGTATGGACCATTCAAGCTATTGGAAAAAAGGGGAGAGCGTGCCTATACACTAGAAATATCACCTAGATGGAAGATCAATGTGATATTTCATGTATCATTGTAGGAACCCTATCAGAGTTCCAATCGACCAGCAAGGGAACAACCTCCCCCTTGCTAGAGGAAACCAATTCCAATTGTGAATAGGAAATAGAGAAAAGCATGAAGAGTGAAATAATCTCTTATACACGGCGAGTTGGAGGTCGTAACTTATAAATATGTGAGAGACATTATTTTGTAAAGTTAACTGCTTGTTCTGAACATGAAATACTTGGGAACCACCAGAACACTTAGAGCATGCATAGGAATTGGTGGAGGTGTTTTATAGGGACAATCCAGATATGCCACAGAGGGCAGATATTAAATGACTAGGAAAAGGTTTTGCCAATGTGGCCTAGCAAACGAGTTAGGTTTTTTAACCTACCAAGTTGAGTTCAAGAGAGGAAAGGTTAAATTTCAGAATAGTATAATTTTGGGTTTAATTTTTTTTATAATATTATTTTTTTATGGGTTGGCTAAAGAGAGGGTAACTTCTGAATAGGGATTCGGTCCTAAGGGCACAGAGGAGGAAGCCTATGTTAGTCACAAATGAATGCCAACAGGATTCCATGACATTTCAGATGTAACTGCATAAGTCCGAACCTCTATAGGCAATTACCCCCACGCTGCACCGGCATTCGTCCTGTCAGGCGACATTGGCGCCTTGTGCAGTTGCACGTTTACTAAGAAAAATAAGAATTTGGAACATATCTTGTAACCCCGTATACGTCGTAGCCGTCGCTCTGTGCGCACTCTATTGGCTGGTTATATGAGAGAACCTCTCTGGCTACTTCTGGAAAGTCGAACAAAGCATTTCCGAGAAGAGCTCGCTGAGTTACACCCTGTTGAGGTTAAGAGAGCCCAGGTAGTTCTTGATGGGTATGAATGTACTATTGAAATATGCTACCACTTCAAACACCGAGAGTACGTTAATGCCCCCATGAGGCCTATAAGGTCAATGAACCTATCAGAACAAGTTGATCAGGTGTGGCAGTGAAGAAGAGAAGGTATTGGCCAGATCGTGAACACTAGTGATCCTGAATGCCAGCTGCAGAGCCGGATATGACAACATGAAGGTGACTCGTCCAGCAACCAACCTGGCCACTAGAAGTTCTAAGATGTTATTGGTACATTCCAATCTGGGCGGCCCTATGTTGACAGCTGAAAGAAGGTTGACTACTCAGACTCAGTGGGTCCAGACCCTTAGGGAAGTCTGGAGCTCTGATCATACCATCAGCTGTGTGGGGGAGGAGATAGTTTCAGGGGAAAAGCTGGTTCGCTCTCAGATTAAGAGACGAAGGTTGGAGAGAAAATACATGTTTATATGTAAAACCGGTTGTAGTCCGTGAACACCCCGACGCAGGATATAAATATCATTTGGTCTCCCAAGCTTTAGCCATCATCAAACAACAGTAAAGAGATCTGATCAATATCATACGTTTTACTTGAAAAATCATAACTACTTAATTAAACAAGGCTTCCTAGACAAGCTGCGTCTACGTTTTTTAGATTTAGGTTAAGTCCGATTCGCGTCAGCTTAGAGTAGAGTACCCATAACACATCCGCTCAAGCCTAACTGACTTGGATAGATACCTAAAAAGCTGAAACACAAACACTATATTTTGAACTTGGTTACCAAAAGCTCTACTAAGTATCCTAATTGTGGCTGACACTATCAATCGGCTGCTCCAAAATATTAATTACCTTTGGACGATGCATCTTCACATCGTGCTATCCCTCCATACAACTATGGACTAGAGCTAGGCCAGGCTGACCTGTTTCACATGCGATCAAATCATCACTAGAAAACAATATGCCATAATTGTCTTGGCCTGACCTAACAGCCATCATAGCGACTCAAACAATCAATTTGCTCTCAACTGTGGGGTTACTATTTGAGATTGGTCTATCTATTTAACCAATTCCTATATAGAGCACAATTGGGATCCGGAGGACATTTTTCAGCCGCCGTTCCAGTAGAGTCCATAGAGTCAGCAAACCATCTCAGCCCCTGGAGGCATAATCGCTGATATTATAGCATTTGCCAAGCTGAGTCAGGCCATAATAGATGAATCATGGAGCTCATTTTCGTCTTCAAGAGACTTCAATTTGACTTGTTGGTTTGTCCAAAGCAAGGTAGTCAAGTCACAGTTATTGATTACTTTGCAAAAGGCTTGACTGGGAAAGATGGTGAGTAATTTTAATTCGCGTTTTCATTACGAAAACAATTACAAGAAGTAGACCTATTTGGGGACTAAGTACCTCAGACAGAAGTGACTATGGAGGATTGGAAACAAGCAACTATTTTCAATTTCTGGAAACTTGTAGACTGAGTCGCCTACTGAATCTTCCTAGTCGTGTATAAGACCTGATATGATATATGCACTTCTTCGGGAATACGATTTAAATAGTAATCGATTATATTCCTAGATGCATACAGCTGACCAGGAGTGGGAAACTCAGGTATATTATAGGTCTGTGAAAGTTCTAAGTAGTTAGTTATCTATACTTAGAGTCTATTTCGTTTACTTGCATGAAACCCTACAAGCTGAATCAACTTTGGTTACCCTTATTGGCTTTTCTGACCATCCCACGATAGTAATTTCTCGGGTGATAAGAATTCCTGGCTGTATATATCATGATCGGCAATATCTTCTCAAGGACTAGAAATAGCCCAACCAAAGTCAATCCTGCTTCTTGCATTGCTACCTGTATGACCTAAGAATACAGTTATATCAGACGGCGTTAATGAAGCACAGTGGCGAGTTAGTGCAGCTCTTCTGAGGGCTGCCTTTGCAGAGATCTTGGTACCCTTACACAAGTTTGTCCAAGAATGAACAATAAGGGACAGTTCAGAGGGCAAATCACACCACTGTATTCCTATTTTGTCGGCCAGGATTGCTAAACATGCAGCGCATGTGTCCTTACACGGATCAAGCAACAAGTCAAGTCCGAGGTGTGAGGTCACAAGCCAAGAGCTCGACTGGGATGATCGGCGTACATATCATATTCGCAACTACATATCATCTAGAATAATATTAGGGAACGAGGAGATAGGAATGGCCAACATCTCAGAATAGTTTCACTGGGTTTGTCTGAAAATGGGCTGCAACATATTCTCCGGACAACCTCTTGTAGACCCTATAGACCTGTATAAGCCTCTTGTAGGGCATAAGATCTACTTTGGTCTTTTTAGGCATATGCAGGATTTGGTACAGTGGTTCCGACGAAAGCATAAAGGCAGAAGGCATACGACAATGCATAAAAGGCAGTACTCCCGTATCCCAAATTTAGCCTACCAAAAATAGCCTACTGTGAAGTCACAAACTAGTACGGAAAGGAGATGCGCAACCTAGGCCACTGGTTTTCTACAGTCTTGGTATCCGCACTTCACAATCTAAATAGTTCGCAGCGAGACTCATTCTAACACACATTACCATTTGTTAGCTCACTTATCAATTTTAGTCTGATTTCTCAGAATGGAAATGTTACACAAGAGACACGCTCCTACATGGATAAGTGTCTACTAACATTTTGACTTACCAAAGACATATTTCTCGAGTTATGGACTACGAAGACTTCCGACTCATAGCAAACTCTTAGCATCAAGTGCTGAAGAAATGGATTTCAGTTAAATGTGCCCAGGAAGCTAGCAGGATCCCCACTGCTTAAAAGCGTCGACTTGTTATTCAAGCAAGGTCTCAACGGACAGATCAGCAGGTGCATTGGAAACAATAGCATTATAGGATAAGAAACGTTAGGACAGAGCTGTTATTTCCTCTAGCCGCAGCATACCGTGGCTAGTTCAGAGAGGGGGCGCAAGGGACATAAGGACACTCTATGACCTTTGCAGGGTCCTCAGAATCCGTTATTACGAGATGATGGAGGAGATTTTGCACAATGTCATACGACTGTCGCATATTAGTAGCAGCTACCTACCCAGTCCGCAGAACTAGTATTAATTTTGGTAGAGCACTTTACCCATATTGAGATACTGTGGCTGACTTTTAACAACCATATGTATATCTGAGACATTGGGCCTTCAGTACTGAGGCTAAGGCCTTCTAGCATACTGGCCCCAGATTGAATCAGTATGGATCCAAGGTTGCAACAGATGACTATTGTGGGGATCAGCGTAAGAGGTCAGTGGTGCGATTATCAGTACAGTTGAGATAAGAAACATCAGGAAGGAAGCGGCAGGTATTAGTCAGCTGGGATTGGTGAAATTGCTAGATCTGATGAATTGGGGGGGATTTCAGATCTTGAGAGAACATATTCGAGTGTGCGAGTAGTCCGCAGGCCGAGATATGCAGATAGTTAATATAGGAACAGTCATTGGACAAGCTCATGTAGTCCACGTAGGAGAAAGAAAATTGATAGTATATTATTAAATTGATCTGCGTAGGTTATAGGAAAAATATTGAACCATTCTACATATACATTTTACACTAAAATTAAAGACAAAATAACTACACTAAGGGGTCTACCAGTGGTTGGGTAAATCGAAATCAGTAAGTCTTTGGACAACCTGCATTCAGGCCAAAACTGAAAAAATACACAAAATCCTAGTGCACGTGGGATTTGTTTAATACCATCCCGTAGTGTTAGATCTTAGATGTATTCTTGCAGAATACTTAGTAGGATGAACCACTAATCACCCAGCACCTGTATGCCGACCTCCGGGGTACACTTCAGCTAAATTTGTTTCTGTCGCTAGCTTGTCAGGAACATTCAGAGAATTGAGGAAGGCTGTTGAAATAACAACATCAGCTGATGAGGATGGCAGGGGTCGGCAATAGGGCACCCGACAATGTGCTGATTTCCCGAGATTGCCCTTTATCAACAATCTAAAATCTCACTAATAATCAATGCCAATGGACGAATTTGGTTCGCCTGGGTATAGAGTGTGGGAGGATTTGTCAGGGAAGGAAGGTGATCTACTCACGGGCATGCTGCAATGAAAGGAGATGTGAAGAGATAGTTTAGAGAGTGTTAGAAGGAAATATGTTCACTTTAGCGGAGCATGGGCGGCGAGGTTGGAACAATAATGCTGGAATGTACATGACATAAGGGAATCAAAGGCCATCTCCCAGAGGCGAGGGACGCACAAAATGAAGTATGTGGAATGATTATTTCATCACTTGGACGTTACCTGTTCTGAGTTGAACATTTTGTGTGCCAGGTAGGATTTGTTTTTTCAGATGTAGGCTCTGCTAAACTAACATCTACTGCTGGAAACAGCATAGGAGTCAATTTGAGAAGCTCTCTGCCAGTGGATTTTGTTTCTTGATAAGCCTTATTCCGATTTCACAATTTTCGAACTCTTAAAGCATTTGCTGTAAGGGTTTTCACTACCACATGGCCATTCTGAAATCTACCAATTAGTATGCAGATTTCTTTGTTCAATTACAATTCAGGGATAGCTAATCGAGTCATAGAGCAATTGCATTGGCATTCTGATGTGCTATTTGGGCCCAGGTTCACAATGTAAGGTGATTCATAGAAGGAGGATCTCGCGTAAGAGTTGTATTTGCCGTATTGCTGAGTACTGACAATTGTTTATCTGAATGTAGCTCTATCGTAATTGAATTATAAAAATAATATTGTGAAGACAATAACCCCTTGCATATATTCAAGGGAAGCAAAGATTTGTAGAATCATATCATATTTTAATATCTCTTAGTAGTTATATTAAACAACTAAAAATAAGTTATAATATACAAATAAACCCTAATTTATAAGATAGATGCTCCGCGCCCTTTACTTTCCCTTAGCTTGAAAATATTACGTCATTCGGCCGCACAAAACTACAGGGATTTGTGTGGCAACCATCTCTACACACCAAATTTCGCTCAGCGCTTGGTCTTCGCCTATAAGCGACCCTGCAGTTCCCCTGATTCATCCCCCCAAAGGGATGGCTCACTACACCATAATGGCCACAAGGCCCCAATCCTGCAGCTCTGAGCGTGGCAACCTCTGCGGATGGAGCCCTGGCTCTACCGCCCCCTTACTCCATCAGCAGTGATGTTAGGCCTGGCCTTGTCATCTGCTTCTAATCACACAGTCCCCTTGACCCTAACCTCCCACTCCTCAGACAACTATGTGATCAGCTTCGGCACTTTGTGGACACAAACCCAGACCTCTTTCCACGTCTGTGGGACTCGGATCTCGGGGACCTCTCTGTTGGTGAGAGAGTACTCATCCCCCTCTTCTGCAAGCTGATTACAGGTATTGGCACTATCGGCACCTGCCAGGAACACCTGGCGGCTATTAGGATCCGCAATGCCGCTTCTCCCCCCATTATCCCCACCCTTCCCTTCGCCAATTTGGAGGCCTCAGTCTGAGACCTTACTGCCAGGGTTACTGCATTCACCTCCACCTGCCCCCCATCACCTCCAGTCCCCCC
>QFET01004192.1:0-40364 GCA_003316355.1 Tuber calosporum
TTCAAGCATCCTCATGCTCCTGGGGAACTAAAGGTCAGAAAGGTGGACCGGAAAGGTGGGATAGACTGGTATATCTATAGAGAAAGAATTCTTATTCCACTCCTCTATCCCTTTGCCATAAAAGCAAAGGATTCCTCTCCTAACTTTGCCATTATGGAAGACAACGCCCCTGCACATGTTCATCACTACCACAAACCACTCCATGAGAAGCTTGGTCTCAGTAAACTAATCTGGCCTGCCAACTCGCCTGACCTTAACCCCATCGAAACTATATGGAGTGAAATGAAAGACCTCCACCAAGCTCAACTTGGACCCAGAATGACAGCTGCTGGGATCCGCCAGGTTGTTGTGCAGGTCTATATTCTTTTTTTCCTTTTTTTATTTTTTTTGCTCCGCAGATTCTGGTCATATATCTTAATAGGTCAGGAACGACTATGAGCTTGCACGAGTTAATCAACATATTGACTCAATGACTGCTTGGATAGAGGCTTGTATTGCAGATCAGGGTGGTAATAGTTTTAATTTCTAGTTTCTATGCTTCTCTTCTTTATATGTAGTTCTCATAGCTCCCCAATTGTTGTTTAAACTCTTTGTACCTTGCGGAGTTTTGTTGAAAAAAAGATCGAGATCAAAACCGCTTCTGATTGGCACAACCAGCATATGCAGGTCACATGCAACCACCTGCGGACCCAGTCTTTTCTACAAACGCTTCGACATTACGAGTACAGTGCCCAACAGGGCCGATGCGAAAACCAGGACGTGACGAACAGGGGGTAGGGGTGCAACACTAAACCCTAACCCCGTAGGTTGTGACAACAACAACACTGCTCTGACTTGTGACAAGACAAAAACCTCTACAACGACTCTCATAATGGTGATGGCAACGTTCAGTCCACATCTCCTCCCCTTTGGATCTGATCACCAACGGGGCTTAAAAGGTAAGTAAAGCAATCAATTTTTTAATAATGAACTACATGTATTAATATTAATTATCACAATTTACAGGTTTCCAGAACTAGTCATGCTAGTGGGTGAACTACTCCTGGAGACAGGATTCTCTGTCTGAAGTTGGTTTCGCTCTGGTGGCATAGGTTGCCTGCGGGGGGCTCTCTTTCGTTGCCTGTGATCTCGATCTGCAATGTCTTTCTCGTCACGTTTTCATTAAAGTTCCGCAAGTACCTCAACTCGTTCCAGAATACAGGCAGCTTCACTGTTCAAATGTCTCCGGTCTGCTTTGCCCTTTGCAGTAATCTGGCGAATCTCTTGCCGTAGGTAGGATTCTCCTGCCTCATGCATTACTACATTGGCTTCATTTTCTTCTGCTGACATTTTCAGTTTAGTCAAGATGGATCGCAGATTTATTGACCGGGGGCTTGAGGATGTGATTGCTGATAGCCTCACAACGTATAAGGTGTGAATACTGCGTGACATTGTCTGGGTTTTCGGCCTAAAGGTAATCAGATATGCTGGTGTTTGGAGAGATGGTAGAAGTGGTAGCAAAGGGTCATTGGCTGACAATAGAGGTTGTGGAAGGCTGACAGTATCAAGGATAATACTAAGGTTGAATGGATTGATTCCAGTTGCGCGAAAGCCATCTTTGATATTAGCTGGTTTGAAGGCTTTAAGATGTGCACAAGCAAATAGGTTAGGAAACTGGTGCTTGTCAACAGGTACCCGTAGCTTGTTGACTTACTGGGCGTAGTAGGTACTAATTGGTGAAAACACAGAAAGGTCTAAAGGCTGAAGGATATGGGATGTATGAGATGGAAGGCAGAGTGGAAGTATCTTGTGTTATAGGCAGAATTTGAGCAGGTCCAAGACCATGTGAGATCTGAATCCATCAAAAATAATCATACGCCATTCACCATAGCACCTATTAAGTATTTCAAGGTTAGTTGATTATTCTAATATACTTTGTTTTATTTTAATACCTATTCCTTGTTTCTGATTCAAAAACTTTATGCATATACTTCAAATAAATTATATTATTGTTGAAGCCCTTTGATGCATGCCCATACCAAGACTCATTTTCTTTTTTCGTTTTATGCCAACCAGCCAGCTGATTATCACCACGAAAAATGACTAAAGGTGTTAAAAAAATGCTATTGGTTGCCACAGCCTCCACAACACTACAAGAGTCCCGAACTCTGTGCTTCCTGTATGATGGGTTGGAATTATTTCAAATATTTCGTGTATTGCGTTTGACTGCTCCTCCGACTCCAAGTTGGTATCCCTTTTCATCCAAATTGTATATATTACGAGGTGCAATTGCATACTTTGAGGTAGCTTGCTTTAACTATTTAGAAAATATTAATACCATTGAATAAAATAAATAATGTACATGTTGATTCTTCTCATACCTTTACAAAAAAATCATCCATGATATCCTAGCTGGTAGCATTAACACTAGAAGTTGCAATTGTCTTGACCTAAACTTACTTTATTTCTGAATGCCGTTCTAAAAAGCGCTGCAACCAGTTTTGACCGAGTTGATAATCAGGAACACGTCAGTGTATAAGGGCATGAGCAAGGGAATAAATGGTATCTCTATTGGCTGGAATATTGCAGTCGTCGAGATATTCTAAGTGTTTAATTTAGGCCTTTTCCTACGATATAGTCAATATCTGTGCCTTCTCTGCCGCTTGCTGGACTGTTTTCATCATTGTTTTTGATAGGTCACTGTAGTGTTGCTTCCGAAATTTGATATGCCTTTGCAATCTTCAATACTATTGGCTTTTTTGTCCTAGCAGGATAACTTTCGTATTGTTTCAACTCGGCATGATAATGGCTTAGGGCTAACTCTAACCGCTCCAATGGTGAATAATCTTGTGAGTGGTTGACTTCAGGAACTTGAGGAACATCTTGTCATAAGAGAAAGGAAATCGGAATAGACATCTTTCAAACTTCTGAATAGCAAGTCTCGAAACACTCCATTCATCTTATACTTCTTTTCCCACTTTTTATTTAATTTACCTTCTGACTCAATACAATAGAAATTTCTACTTCCATTTTCTACTCTTTATGTTTTACTTCTATTTTGACATTTTCTCAAGGGACATTTTCTTCATTTTTCTCTACTATTTGGTTCACATATGACAATAACCAGGTATACCATATACTAAGACCCAATGTGCACGGTTCTTCTTGATATCCCAATTTGGCTTAGTTGTTCCTTGCCCCCCTGTTCGTCACGGCCTGGTTTTCGCCACGGCCCCGTTGGGCACTGCACTATTGTACGGGTACTTTGGAACGCCTCGGATGGTGGCTTTTCCCTCAGCCAATTGGGTAGGGAATCATGCGTGAGCGGCTCAACACGCGGAAATCTCAGCCATAAAATCATCCAGACGCACTTCAGGAGGAAAAAGCAAGCATGCCTGATATCCCCAGCAAAAGCAACTATGCATTAAGTCATCGGCATTCTACGACGGACAAAAAAAGCAACCTTCTCCCATGGTGGGTGTTAAACTGTTCAGGAAAAAGCAACCTGTTGAGAATCGTTGCGACAGGTCTTCCGTAAAAAGCAACTAATGTTTCCCGCCAGTGGGAGTAAAGTCAACAACCTGCCTCCCAAGCTGTATGGGTATCCTTTGTTCCTGCGGAGGTTGCCTCCACATAACCCGATATAAAACCCCCCTCACCCCCTCACTTCCTCAGTTAGTCCTCTGCTAGCTTTCCTGGGCTTGCCTATTTAAATACTGATCTCTTTGAATTACTATCGGACCACCTTACATCTATTTTCCACTATGCTCGCTATACACAGCCTCAAATTCTATTGTTGTAACTGCTCCCAAGAAGCGGAGCCTCGAACTCCTCCCCAATCAACACCAGAACCTCTGGTCACCAGCCAACCACCACCGCAGCCCCCTATGAGCGCTCGTGTATGCCCGGTCCCCCCTACATCGGAGACGTCGGCAAATACTCGGCCAACAGTAAGATAGTCTTCAAGGACTTGCGGCGGCTGTTTCTTGTTTTATGACAGGTAGGGTATACTACATCGTGGATTTGAGCTCCTGATACTAATACCCCGGCGCACTGTTTTAGGAAGCAGCAATATGGGAGGTCCTGGATGGGGTGCGTACGGAGGACATTTTTTGTTATTGAAAGCTGTCCTATTGAAATTGTTTTCGTACAATTCATTTTTGGCAATTTGACATCATGACTTCTGTCCCTCTTAGAGTGAGCCCACGCCTTCCGTCAGTTTCCTTTAGCAATGGAACACGATTACCTATTATCATAGAAAGAAAGGAAGGGTCGACTGGGCCCAAACCCTAACGCAGTTGCGTCTACCCCAAAGTTCAACGAAATGCTTGGCACAGGGAAGATAACCGGCCCAAAAGCAGTTGGTTCTATCGTAGATCCATAGTGCCGTGTCGGGGCAGGTGGGAGGGAAAGAAACCCTAACCCAGATTACGGTTTTGGCCCTATTGCCCTTTAGGCCTGATATGGCGAGAGCCTCTTGTGGATGGAACATTCCGCCCTCCAGCATAGAAGTAGTTCACTATCTCACAGAGTGAGCCAAATCAGTTAATACCTCAGAAAATGTCTCCTCACAGCCTTAACAAAGAGAACAAACATCCGTTAACACGGGCCGGAAATTCCCCTGCTCCTGCCTAAAATTTCACTGGAATTCCAACCCTATATCCACGCCAAGACTTGTGATATTGTTATTCACCTCTGCCAATGAATAGAAAGAACGAGCTATTCTATCAGAATAGAATAGAATAGAATAGGGCTACGCAGCCCCTGCTAGACTGATGCAAGAACATCCTTTCGGGATCAAATTTGACTAATGTTCCATTGGCAAAGCACTAGCGATGCACCTCACCGCCACGATATCGTTAGAATATCGTACTCGAGCATAATAGAATCCCTCGACCCCCCTTGAGTGCCCCAAATTTACCCACCTTCTCACCTCGTACATAGCTCAGGTAAAGTGACATTTCCAGTCTCTCGCTCAAGCGACACATCGAGTGCCAGTAAAGTAGGCGAGTAGACAACAATGGAGCGGACGATCGAACCATAGACCAAAAAATCTGCTGTCGGACCCCCGGGTTGGTATGATATGGCAATTCGCTACCCCCCTGTTTGCTGTCACCTGCCCCATGTTGCCACAACTCACTTTAACGAATATCCCCTCGATTCACTCCCAAGTATTTGTTAGGGATCACATTAGATAGGGTACTGTCAGGGGAGTTTTTTGCCTTTGCTTAGTTAGTATCTTTATCCATAGTACGATTGATTGTTTCATCAAATGCGAGTGCTTATTTATGAGTGAGCTTGGGAGAATGGCGGAGAAGGACTGCCCGGTGGTCATGCAAGGATGTGGAGAATGCCATGGTTGTAAGTATCATACCTTGTGTTGTTTGACAGGGGATATTTTTTCACAAAGGGGGGGTTCTCGCTTACCTTGCTTTTTCTTCCCTTTTTTTTCTCCAGGACAACGGTTTTTTTCTTTTGCAGAGCCAGTGGATGATTTTTCATTGCTTTCCTTGAGGGTTTTAAAAGCAGTGAAGACAGAGAATACTAGATGATTAGTCGGGGAACCAGGAGCGGTTGAACTTTGTTTTTATGATTTTTCTTTCTGACAGGTGGTGATCTTGAACTACGGTGGGGAGAATTTGGAAAATAGTTTGCGGAGAATTGAATTGTTTGTAGTATGCGGTGATTGAAAGTGAAGTGGGAATAAGCGGAAGTAGAGGTTTTTCAGTGCGAACGGAGGAGATCTTGGACTTTAGTCCAGGGCTCTGTCTACGAGTAGTTTTGTGGGTTAAGCGAAGCGCTAAGAGTTTCTCTGCCTTTGAAACTAAGTGTCCCATAGCGAGTAGACACCTTAGTTGAAGTGCCTGGCACCTGTAATGTCGTGAAGCTTCTAAAATTGACTGCCATAGCATATCCACCTCAAGCATGGTTTTTTCTTTAGTACAATAACGGCGGGTGATTGAGTCTCCCATGGAGTCAGTTTGTCTGTGCTCAGTACTCGTACAGTATTATTTTGTTTGAATAAGGCTGTGTCAGGCCTGATGATGCAAATATCGTATCTGGAGTTACACAGACAGACATCCGACTGACTATCAATAACACGTCTACCGGGACTCGATCTCCTAGCCCTGCTTGCACATAGAGGTAGGGCAGCTACCATCTCGGGTGTCGCACGACCCAAGGCACTCGTAAAACGAGAGTGCTCGAGAACTCGACATATCGCCCCCCCCCGGAACCGGTCATTGGTGGTTGCGCAGAGGCAACCATCGTAAAAACTGGCAAGACCCGCCATCTGAACAAATCGTGCGGGGAAATAAGCACCGAATACAGGGTTTCGCAAAAACACATCATAAATTAAGCAGTCGGTTCGTTTTTCAACCCTCACATAAATACAACCCCTCCCCCTTCCTCGGGTGGTACTAATAAGTGATTATGTAACATTGCCAGGTGCAGCCTTTTTCCCTTCCCAGTTGATTGGGGGGGGGGCAGATACTCAGGCCCGGTGCTACTAACTCACATACCCGATTGCGACCCCCAACCCCTACGCCCCCCGGTGCCCGTGAAAATCTGAAGGGCAAGAAAAATGGGGAAATAATCATCATGGGCTAAGGACGGAAGTGGATGGCCTCGCCACGCCTGCAGATACCCTACTTGAAGCTACACTTGACACCCTGGAGTTCTCCTATGAACCGGACCGCCATACAAGTATCAATATTTGTGAAAGGGCCAGCAGCACTGGAGGCATTCCTAGGCCTGCGCCCTGATCATCCGTGACCCGAATAGCGTCCGTTTAATCCGAGGGAAATGGTCAGAATGGGGCGCCAGCCATTTCAGTGATCTATAAATTCTACTCTTTAGTTGTCTTTGCTGACTAAACTTCCGGAGTATTGATGTCGGTATCGCTTGTTATAGTTAGCCTCGTGCCTGTTATTCGGCCAGTACCTGTGAAAACTAAAATCGACCTGGCACCTGACCAGGTTAATGTTTTTGAAAAATCCCTTCTCTAAATCTCCAAAGAACGAGAAAATTGAATATACTGGAGGACTTCCCGTAGGAATCTGAAAGCAATTTAGAAGGTGTCTTGGCAGCTTTTCACACAGATTCTTACGGGAACTCCTCCACTGTTTGAAAGGGCAAAATAAATCCGAACTAAAAGGCGGTTGATTGGTGTTCGGGTCCTTCCATGCTCGGGTCAAATGTAACGAGGGAAGTGAACAAAGCAACGAAGCAGCGGTGGCAGGAGAGAAGTTGGTGCGTGGCTTTATCTTGGCATATCAGTATCTGCGGAGTAGGTGGGATTCTTGGGAAAATAAGTAAATCAACGTGAGCCCGTTGAGGTATTTTTCCCATCCGAAAAGGAAAGAGGAAACTAAGGGAATGGAAAGTGGGAGGGAAGAAACAAACCCCCAACTCCTCTGGTATTTGTTGAAGTTCTGGCAGTTCGAACGATATTTTTTCCTCCACCACGCTTTGAGGCTTACCTCTGTTTCTCTCGCAATTGCCGACTGATCTCGATCGCTGAAAACCGGACCGGATTTACGACTACTCTCGTGAGCGGCCGTAAACCCATCCCAGTACCACCCTAGAAAAAAAAAAAAGTTCAAACAGTTTAACCACCCTATACTTGGAGATCTATAGCTCCCTGGGCTAATTGGTCCAGGTTTCTTGGCCTCGCAATCGTACATCCTGTATACCCCATGATATGCCAAACCTCCGATGTGCTTTAAAGCTGCTCGTGAGGAGAGGAAATAGAAAAACCTAAGGATGAATAAAGCAGGTGTTTAAAAGAGAGAGACTGGACAGTGTTGGGCAAAGTGGATATTAGATGGCCTCTTTGGGTTGAAAGGTGTCTCTTTAGCCTTTGACCACAAATGTTTAGTGAGCACTGAACCACCATGAGTCATTAGGCTTGCTGGTAGAAACTATAAATTAATACGGAACGGAATAAGGGGTAATGTATAGCAAATAGAAACTAACAGTAATTCTTCAGATGGATAAAAGCAGCAAGGAAATAGTTTAGCTATCCATAAACTGATATGGAAACTTCTTCAAACTCTCTCTCTATTTGCTTCTAACTATCCATCAGACATTCAATTAATCAAATGGAACTGGACCAATACCAATTTAAAACATAAGATGAGAGTCAAAAAACAGGAGAACAAGAATGAGATTTTCCAGTCATATTGTGAGTTCTATTAGGAAGACACAATTTAGGTCTGGTAAGCATAGAGAAGAGTGAAATTAAGTTACCATTATATACAAAACTTATGATAGAGCTTTTTCTGATAGTACTATTTGATAATGTATATAGTAGAACCAGGCTTTGACTAAAACTAAGTTTGAGCTTGAGGTTGATACAATATATATGGTAAAAATATAGTGTTTTCATTAGAATTAGGTATATCAATTCCAACTCAATATCCCTGCATACTGAGTAGAAATTACTTGAAAGGTTCCATATTCTTTAGAATTGAGCACCCTTCTTTCAAGTATGCAAAATTAGTTGTTACAATTGATTAGTTTACAAAGTTGGTGTAATGAATGAACCCTGGGAAATAATAAAGCACTTACTTTAGGAGTAGCTTCTGAGAGGACCTATGTCTACAGCTCTGTAGCTCTTAAGTACCACCATTTTAGTCAAAGGAGTTGGACTCACACGGTTTGTAGAACTTATCATTGCTATTCATTTCTAGGTTGGGTTTATTCAAGTTAAATCTTGATGGGTGTTACCCTGTATCCTCAGTTGTGAGCAAGGTTATCAAATTGGATGTCCAACGTGTAGACCTCAAGTATGAGAATGGAAACGCTCATACCATTTTTGTACACCAACATTCCAGTGATGATAACCTTTCCTTCCTTCTTCCCTCCTCCTTGTATCTCTGCACGCCCTACCCACCCCTTCTCCAGCTGTCCGTTCTATAGCCCCAACTTTACCTACCAACCCTCTGTTTCCATTTCTACGGGTTTTACCAACCCCGTAGCCACAGCGAGTGATTCACCATGTATCACTCTCCAGCGACAACCCCGGAAATTCAATATCAAAACCAATTTAAGTCACGACAACAGGCCACCTGTAACCAATGGAGTAGGCTCGTGTGCAGTGTTCCCAGCCGTCCAGTCCGTCCGTCTTCAGGGCCGGACGGGATGGGCTTCGGCTCGTAGTCCGTCTTTACGTGGGTGATAGGACGGACTACGTCCGGGAAATTGAGGACCGGGCAGACTGTAGGGGACTATATTCCAATCGCTTGGACCTCCTGTACAGCCAAGTTGAAATCATACACCTTTGAACGAATAATTATCACATCATGAGATATCATTCGGCCTTCATCAGGTGCCCGTCCCCTGGCGTCCCCCGCAATCCCTTGCCCATACTGGCCATCCTCAACCGCTCCCTGCCGTCCTCCGCCGTCCACCCCCCTGCCCCGAGCTAACAGGTCTCAACCTGTAGGCCCGCCGTCCGGCATCAGGACGGCCGTCTTGCGCTTTGACCGCCCCGGACGGACTACAGATAGCCGCCCCGTCCCGTCTAGGGCTCTTGGCAACCACCCGCCGGGCCCCTGGACGGTTGGGAACAATGTTCGCTTGTGCCCCGCTGAGGCGATTGTTTTACTGTAAGGGATAGAGGTTTAGGTTCGAGGTTCGTACAGATTAGGGAAAAAATTCCCTGGCAATCGGACTTTGCCAGTCCACATCCGTCCTCCTCCGTCTCGAGAAACTCGGGCAGTTTGGCGAATTCCGCAAATCTCACATCTGGGTAACGGGGCGGAAGGGGACGTAGCTCGTATTCCTAAGTCCGGGTTAGGCCTTCAGGGTCTGCTGTAGTTGGTGCCATTTCGTGCTGCACGATTCATTGATATGGGGGTAATCTGATGTTGTTTCCATCACTTTCCCTCAACTCCTCTGCCGGTTTGGCATTCTTCACGGCTCCTTACTCCTACTCAGGTCTGCGTTGGGATGCTGTACGGACGACCGGTTATTTCGAGCAAGAGAGACTGGAAACTTGCCACTCGCTATCTCCTAGATTGGCAGGACATGGGGATTATCGGGGTTTGAGACTGAAGTTAATCTGCAAAAATCAGCCAACAACTGAAATCTTCCAGATGTATACACCCCCGATCACAGGTAATATCAACAGCGCAACAACCACTGCCTGGATATCACAGAGGAATGCTGAGGCTGTGGTTCGCAAGCTCCTTAGGTCTCCTTTTAGGTAATTCTCAACAACGTTCCAGCCTATTCGTTCATCTTGGAGGGGGGTGGGCCATCATATCCTCCGGAGGGATGCCCCGGGGAGATGACTGGCCTTGCAGGCCTTTGCTGGAGCGAACGAGTATGTTTAACAGTTCCCTAAGAGGAATTCCGTAGGGTGTGCAAGGTCATATTCGTGGTCACAGACGGTCACTCGGTCACTCGGTCAAGTGTAGGGTTCGAACGGTAAGGTACTGTAAGGCACTCTACGATACGATACCCTACCATACAGAAAGCTACACTATACTGACCAGGCACAGTTGGCTAGCCGATATCAAGAAAGCTTCATATCATCAGTAAGTGGTAGGCGCCAAAGGCTAGCTCTCTTCAAATTGACATTGACATATAGAGATGGAACTACCTGATCCAAGAACCTGATGCGAAATTATGGTTTCCGGTATTATACCTTCTGCTGAAAACGCAGAAGTGGGGGGAACAAACAGTGCAGTTGTAGGCGGTGGAGGTTGGGTATTTTCTGGAACCTGGGCTCCATATAGGAAGGGGAGGTATGTTCGACTTGCTCCACTTCTCTTCACTCTCGAACTGAAGTAACGGTCAAGGCAGGAATATAAGTAAAACAATCAAAGCATCCCAATCCTTCTGTGGGTCACTACCCTTATTGCTATAACTCCGTAAGCCCATATTCCTCCGCATATCCCTAAGAGGGTTCACTTGCATATAAGGAAAGGAAGGACACGCGGAGAATATTATCGGGAAATTACCAACACTTGGAAAACAACCCATGAGCCCACACACAACCCCCAAGACTCCCACAACTTTCACAATGCTGCAATCATCCAACAACCTGTCACATTTGGTGGAGATTTACCCTTTGTTCACTTTGTGGATGAAGGTCAACTGGGCTGCTAGTGTGTTAAAAGTACCTAGGAATATAACTTGCTTCCCCTGAAATAGTATTTTTAATATAGGTTGCAATTAAAATGGTGACAAAAAGGTTAAGGTCAAATTCTAAGAGACAACCCGTAGATTGCTCCATGAGGGGTTATATACACTTAGGCAATCTGCCAAACCCTGTTTTTAATGAATGAATCAACTGCTATTGTATAAATATTTCAGCAAACCTTTTCTAACAAATCAATATAATATTATAATGTTTCCTGATTGGCATTAGGAATCATAGTGCCCACTGAGTACCTAAATAGGGTATAACAACAAGTAACTCAAATTTCAAGCTATGGTGAGTTCAAGTGGGTTGTACCTTCTAAAGATCTCGAATAGATATTTCATAATAATGAATTACTAGATCACAAGTTAGGCTAAGTCTTGAACTTGCTTTCTGTAGTCCTATGTGGACCAAAATAGAGTAACTGCTCAATGAAGTATATTGATAACTATGTATGTCAAATTCTGTTTCCTTTAAGTCTTACAGGGTTACACTCTTTAAAAACTGTCAATGGGTTATCTGAAACTACAGTAATGAAGCAATCAAGCAAGAGAGCTTACAGTCTCTTGAAACATAACATTAAATGTGTCTAGTATCAAACAGATAGCGAAACCAAATATTAATATATCATGTATTGGTTTAATACATTAAATCCAATATAAAACCAAACAAGTATAAGCCAAATATATAAAACTCAATATGAAACAAATAATTATCTTCTCAAAACTTGAATTCAATTATAAAACAAAGTAACTCCTTGCTAAACGTGCTAGTTTTGCTGTAACCTACACTCAAGTAGCTTGGGAAGCACAAAGGGACTCTGAAGATACTATTAGTATAGGGGGAGAAGAGTCGATGGCTATGTCTGCACTAGACAAGGTAAAAGATATGGATCTAATAGAGTGACCGTTCAGCTTGTAGTATTAAAGATCATAGTCCGGTGAGGCTTGAGAGTCTGAAACGTTAAGGGATTCCAGGCTCTTTTAAAACAAAATATTGTAGCTAGGAGAACTTAACAAAAGTGCAGATATCCTGTCCAATAAGAAGCTGACAGAGGCTGAATAACAAGGTAACCATATTTCCGTGAACAGAGGGTTATAAGCGACAGGATGGAGGTAATAAAAGAAATAATGGAATCCAAACAAGAGGGAATATGAGATTGCTAATACTAGACAAATCCAATATGTATAGCAGGAGGATAGCGATAACTAAATGGGTAGAAGCATGGAGGGGGTAATGATAAGCGAAACAAGGAAGGAATAACTAGTTAGAAAGTCATAATCAAGTAGGAAGAGACAACCAAGTAGTAGTGCTTATCAAGTATAAACCCAAATAAATAATAACCAACATCATGTCAGTTGTAAACATAGTAGGATTCCATTACATTCCCCTTAAAAGAAATAAAACAAACAAAACTTGAAGGAATATCTTATTGGGCTTAATGATAAACTAGCCTTTAGAGTATTCTACTTAATTTGAAAACATATAACTTAATTAGTAAACATATATATATCACTGGTGTCAGGACCTTACACCTTTATTAGCCTCATAGTAGAGAAGATAATACCATGAAGCAGTTAGCCTTACATCTCAGATTCATTCATGGTGGAGACAGTGGTGCTGGTACCTGATTCTGAGTAATTAGAGTCTTGAGGGTGTAAACTACTCAAAAGTTTCTTGAGAATCCCAAAAGGACTCTGAAGATACTATTAGGATAGGGGCAGAAGCCTCGATGGAAAGGTCTTCAATAGACAAGGTAAAAGGTAGGAAACAAATAGAGTGACTGTTCAACTTGTAGTATTAAAGATGGTAGTCCGGTTAGGCTTGAGAGTCCGAACCCTTGAGCGATTGCAGGCTCTTTAAATACTAAAGATTGTAGCTAGGAAAACTAAGCAAAGGCGTAAACATCGTGTCCAACAAACATGTTAACTGAGGCAGCATACCAAGGTACACATATTCCGAAAACAGAGTTTTAAAAGAGCCAGGATAGAGCTAACAAAACAAGTAATGGAATCTATACAAGAAGGAACCAGAGTTCGCTAATACTATACAAATCGAACAGGTATACCAGGATGATAGCGATACTCAAATGGGTACAAGCTAGAAGGGGTAATGATAAGCGAAACAAGGAATGAATAACCAGTTAGGAAGTCATAACCAAGTAGGAATGGACAACCAAGTAGTAGCGCTTATCAGGTATAAACCGAAATAAGTAATAACAAACATCAACTCAGTAGTAAGAGTAGAAACATAATAGGATTCCATTACATTCCCCTTAAAAGAAATTAAAACAAATAAGACAATACAGAATATCCTAAAGGGCTTAATGACGAACCTGCCTTTGGAGCACTCCACTTAATATCAAAACATCTAACTTGATAAGTAAACATATATCTATCACTGGTGTCAGGACCTTACCCCTTTACATGCCTTATAGTAGCTAAGGCAATTCCATGAAGGAGTTAGCCTTCCATCTAGGGTTCATTTAAAGTGGAGTGTGTTGTGCTGGTATCAGATTTCTTGTAGTCGGAGTCTTGGAGTGGTTTCCAAAATCGGTCTGGGTCAAGCTCAGGTGAGAGGGGGGCATAGTCTGGATTCTGGAGTGTTCAAGAGGAGAAAGTCTCGCCATGGGACTAATGGATTCTAAAAGGTAGAGATTAATTGTAGGTATAGAACCAGTTGGATCTGTAGAAGGTGCAGGCGCCTTCTAGGTTATAGAGGGGTTCCCATTATGCTTTGATTTCGTCATAACCTTTCAAATGAATCAAGAATTGTATTGTTCTAGGATAGATCTAATCTTTAAGTATCTTTTTGATTTCCAATTGCTCTTGTGCACGGGGATCATTTGTGACAGGCTCTTTGGATATGGGTTCAGGTATTCCTGAGAAGGTGAAGGGGTTGGGTCTCAGGTAAATGCGAAGTTAGCTGCGATGAATCCATGGGTTAATTCCTACCATGACTGGAGCTAGTATGAGTTTGTAGTTGTTATGTCTGTCAGGTCCTTCGCTCAGTGACAAAGGACCGAACCATGCTCCCACTAGCTTGTGATTTCCTCCAACCTTATGGACATATGAGGCTGATTTGAGCATAACTTCAGTTTTGTTAGGGATGATTTGGGGTCCATTCTTTCATCTGTTTTCGCTAGAGGTGGTTGGGCGTGCTCTGATCTTCTTCAGTGCATCTCAGGCAAGTTGTTCATTCTTCATAATGTGAGAAGCAATCTCGTCTGCTGCATGTACTGAAGTGCGTAGACCTCCGATGCTAGGGAGCCGGTTTGGTAATCTGCCAACCGTGATTTCGAAGAGGGAGAGTTCTGTGCCATCGCATGGGGCTGCATATATTGCAGTCTGAACATGAGGTGGTTTGCGAAGCCACTTGGTTCCTTTAGGGTTGACATAGTTCCCACGGCATTGGCAAACTGTTCTGGTTCTGCGCTCAGTCTGCCTATTGATCTGGTGATGTTAAGTGGTAACAATGTTGAAATCAGCATCAAGATTCGCTATAAACTGTGTTCAAAGACATGAGGTAATCTGGGAGTGTCTGTCAGAGACTAGGGGGTTAGGGAAACCATGAATGGATAAAACTCGCTCAATGAGAGTTTGGGCTGTTTCCATAGCTGTAATATTCAGGGAGACATGTTTGATGTATGTAACGCTACTGAATCGAACCAAGACAACTATGATGAGTTCAAACTTGGAATCGCTAGGGAAGGGTCCTGCAAAGACAATTGAAAGTGACAAGAATGACTGTCTGGCGACAGGCAGGGGGGTGACTGATCCATCAAGGACAGTAGTAGGTTGCTTGTTGAGCTGGTATAGGTGGCATCTGCAGAGACAGTCTTTAATATCCTTCCTTGTGGAGAGCCAGTAGAAGTCTCTTGAAGTATGTTCAAAAGATTTCTGCCAACCCATATGTACCATTTGTTCATGTGTAATCCGCACAATTTCGCATCTGATATTAGCACCTTGATAGCTAGTTTCATAGGGGACATAAGAACAGTCTCTACTTTCATCCTCACCCTTACTGACAAGAACTCCATCATATAAGTGCCAGTCAGGGTGAGCGATAGCCTTGGTAACTACCTCAAGGAGAGGGTCATTCTGGGTAATATTTCGAATGCAGGAGTAGCACTTTCCTTTTATGTAGTTGTTAAGCTGAAAAGCAATAAGGTCAAGCTGTGACAAGGGGTGGTCAAAATAGCTTACCTCAAAATCGACAGGTGCCTCTGGGGTAGGTAGATCTATCCTTGGTTAATATCCTGTATTTCTCATACTTTTCCCATAACAATAACTGTAAGAAAGACTTAGTAGCCATCATTCTTGTGGAGGGGAAGAGGAACAGCCAATCTGTGCTCTGCTCTGCACTTGGGATGATAAGGGGAGACAAAGTTGGAGGAAGAGTAAAGAGGTAAGGGTGCT
Organism: Tuber calosporum; assembly: GCA_003316355.1. NCBI lineage: Eukaryota > Fungi > Ascomycota > Pezizomycetes > Pezizales > Tuberaceae > Tuber > Tuber calosporum. The sequence goes on from QFET01004192.1 coordinate 15,550, forward strand.
GGAATAGTGCGAGATCCTCAGGGAAACTATCCTGTATTCTTTCCATTTATGTGGTTTTGGTATTCACCCTCAACACAGGCTGTCCAGTGAGTGGCTCTGTATCTTTTAGATTCAAGAAATCAGTCTAGTTTATTGATTGTTGGTCGAGGAGGGACTGGTGTGGGCTGAGAGTCACGTTCAGTTGGGGTGCTGCAGTGGGCATTATTTCCCGAGGTGGTTACTGCAAGTGATTCCAGGTGGGAGATATAATTATGAATTCTTTTAAAGTAGTTGGCTATAGCATGTGGATGCAGAGTTTGGTCCATATCTCGTGGAGGATTGTTAATTTTCACCGCAAGGCCAGACTGTTGAGCTTTAGTTCACACGATAAGTATTAAGGCATGGGATGATTCTTGAGGGTTGCTGAGATAGGAGGAGGTCGCGACGATTTCACAAGCTTGAATGACATTGGTTGCTAGCTCACAGGTATGAGCAGCTTTGACCATGGCTTGTTCAACAGAATCGGAGTAGTAACTCCCTTCTTGGGAGCTGGAGGGGTTTGAGCTGGTGCCATATTGTGAGTTAGACATGGAGTAGTGTTCAGGAGTAGGAATGCGAGAGGGTACTTAAAGAGCGAGGGTAGAAGAAGGGTCTAGGGCATGGGCTATATCGAGGTAGTGTCTTGATACACTGTTCATTGCGGAGGAGGGGGGCTTAATAGGCTTCTTCTCTGTAGGGTCTTCAAGTATTTGGTCTTCTTCACCTGGTATGTCTTCATATATGCTTGATAGTACATCTACAAGGATATTGACTTTGCCCAGTCTGTGTATGAATTCGAAATCATAAGATAGCAGGAACATCCGCCATCTAGTTTGGCGGTAAGGCAGGTCTGTCTATTTAAGGAAAAAGGATAGTGCTTTGTTGTCAGACTCAAAGGTGAACTTGCTGCCATATAGAATCCGATGGAATGTGAAACCTACTCCAAAATATCTCGAGAATCCCAAATGGACGCTGATGATACTATTAATATCAAGGGAGAAGCGTCCATGAATAAGTTTTCAATAGACAAGGTAAAAGGTATCCAACTAATAGAATTACCATTCAACTTGTAGTATTGAAGATGATACTCCTGTGAGGCTTGAGAGTCCCCATCCTTTAGGGATTGCAAGCCCATTAAATACAAAAGATTGTAGCTAGGGAAAGTTGACAAAAGCGCAAACATCCTATACAACAAATATGCTAATATAGGTAGCATACGAAGGTAACCATATTCCGAAAACAGAAGGTTAAAAGCGACAGGATGGAGCTAAAAAACAAGTAATGGAATCCAAACAAGAAGGAACAAGAGATCAGTAGTACTATACAAATCCAGTATGTATAGCAGCAGGATAACAATAGCCAAATGGGTAGAAGCAAGAAGGGGAATTGATAAGCGAAACAAGGCGAAAATAACTAGTTAGGAAGTCATAACCAAGCAGGAAGGAACAACCAAATAGTAGCCCTTATCAGGCATAAAGCCAAATAAGTAATAACCAACATCAAGTTAGTAGTAATAGTAGAAACATAGTAGGATTCGGCTACATTCCCCTTAAAAGAAATCAAACAAACAAACTAATAGGGAATATCCTAAAGGGCTTAATGACCAACCCGCCTTTGGAGTATTCCACTCAATTTCAAAACATATAACTTAATCAGTAAACATAAATCTATCACTGGTGTCAGGACCTTACAGCTTTATAAGACCCATAGTAGCCAAGACAATACCATGAAGCAGTTAGCCTTCCATCTCAGATTCATCCAAGGTGCAGAGTGTTGTGCTGGTATCGGATTCCAAGCAGTCTGAGTATTGGAGGGGTTTCCAGAATCTGTCAGGGTCAAGCCCAGGTGAGGTGGGTACATACTCTGGTTTTGGAGTGTTCAGGTGGAGAGAGTCTCACCATGGGACTAAGGGATTCTAAGAGGTATGGATTAATTGTTGGTATTGAACCAGTAGGATCTGATGAGGGTGCTGGCACCTTCAAGGTTTTACCGGGGTTCCCATGTTGCTTCAATTTCGTCATAGCCTTTCCAATGGATCAAAAACTCTCTTTTTCTGCCATTGATTCGATCTTTGAGTATCTTTTCGATTTCACCTTGTCCTAGTCCACTAGCCTCGATAGTGAAAGGCTCTATCGATATGGGTTCAGGTGTTCCGGGCAAGGCGAAGTGGTTGGGTATTAGGTAAATGCGAAGATGGCTGCGATGGATCTATGGGTGGGTTACTACCATCACTGGAGGGAGTATGAGTTTGTAGTTGTTATCTCTGTCAAGTCCTTCGCTTATTGAGAAGGGTCCTAACAATAGTTCAACTAGCTTATGATTTCGTCCAACCTTATAGACATAGGGTGCTGACTTGAGGATTACTTCGGTTTCATTAGGGATGATTGGGGGTCCATCCTTCCTTCTGTTTTCGCTGGAGGTGGTTTGGCGTGCTCTAGCCTTCTTGGGTGCATGTCTGACAAGTTCTTGAATCTTCATGGTCTTTGAAGCAGACTCGTCTGCTGTTGGTACTGAAGTGGGGACAACTCTAATATTGGGGAGGAGGTTTGGTAGTTTGACAAAGATGATTTTGAAGGGGGAGAGTTTGGTGATATCGCTGGGGCCTGCAATGATTGCAGTCTGGACATTAGGTAGGTGGCAAACTAACTTAGTACCTTTAGTGTTGACATAGTTCCTAAGGCATTGGCGCAAAGTTCTCATTCTGAGCTCATTCAGTCCCTTGGTCTGGTGATGGTAAGCTGTAGTCATGTTGAGATTGACATTGAGATTCGCTATAAGCTGTGTACAAAAGTGTGAGGTAAACTTGGGGTCTCTGTCAGTGACTAGGGAGGTAGGAAAACCATGAATGGAGAAGACTCGCTCAATGAGGGTGTGTGCTGTTTCGACAGCTGTGATGTTCTGAGAGACTGGTATGAGGTAGGAAAGGCCACTGAATTGATCTAAGACAACCATGATGAGTTCAAGCTTGGAATCGCTAGGGAAGGGTGCTGCAGAGTCATTTGCAAGGGACGAGAATAGTTGTCATGGGATAGGGAGGGGGTGACTGATCCTTCAGGGACAGTGGTAGGTTGCTTGTTGAGCTGGCATAGGTGGCATCTGCAGACATATTCTGAGAAATCGTTCCTCATGGAGAGCCAGTAGAAGTGTCTTGAAGCGTATTCAAAACACATCCGCCAACTCATATGTGCCATTGGTTCTTAGATAATGCGTACAATTTCACTTATGATATTAGCACCTTGATAGCTTGCTTCATCGGGGATATAAGGACAGTCTCTCGCATCTTCCTTCCCCTCTCTGACGAAAACACCATCATATAAGAGCCAGTAAGGGTGGTCCATAGCCTTGGTAACTACTATAAGGAGAGGGTCAGTAGGGGTTGAATTTCAAATGCTGGTGTACCACTTTCGTGTCCTGTAGTTGGTAAGTTGAAAAGCTCGGAGGTCAAGCTGTGAAGAGGGCTGATCAAAAAAGGAATCCGCATAATCGACTGGTGCTTCTTGGGTAGTTAGGTCCCATCCTTGGTCGATATCCAGTATTTCTCTCTCTTTTCCCTTATCAATAACTGTATAAAAAACTAGGTAGCCATCATCATCGTAGAGGGGAGGAGGAACAGCCCGTCTGAGTTTGACTCTGCGCTAGGGATAATGAGGGTGGAGAAAGTTGGAGGAAGTTTTCTGAGGAAACGGTCCAGGAATATCGTGAGAACCTGACGGAAAGTTCCTGTATTTTTTACATTTATGTGGGTTTGGCATTCGTCCCAGACACAGGCAGTCCAGTGCATGGCTCTGTTTCTATTAGATTCAAGAAATTAGTCCAGTTCATTGACTGGGGTCAATGAGGGACTGGTGTGGGCGGAGGGTCAGGTCCAGTAGGTCTGCTGTTGGGAGCAATATTTCCTGAGGTGGTGACTGCAAGGGATACCAATTGGGTGATCGAATCATGGATTGGTTTAAAGCAGTTGGTGATAGCATCTGGATGCAGTGGATGGTCCATATCTCTTGGAGGATTGTTAATTCTCGCCGCAAGGCCAGAAAGTATTGTTTTAGCTTACTCAATAAGTACTGTGACATGGGATGGCTCTTGTGGGTTGCTGAGATAGGTAGAGGTATCGACGATTTCACAACCTTGGATGGCATTGGTTGCAAGCTCAAGGGTATCTTCTACTTTGACCATGGCTTGTTCAACAGAATCTGAGTAGTGACTCGCTTGTAGGGAGCTAGCGTTGTTTGAGCTGGTGTCATGATATGAATTCCTTATGGAGTAGTGTTCAGGAGTAGGAATGCGAGATGGTACTTGAAGAGTTGGGGCAGAAGAATGTTCTAGGGCATGGGCAATATTGAGGTAGTGTCTTGATACACTGTTCATGGGGTAGGAGGGGGTCTTTATAGGCTTCTTCTCAGGAGGGTCTTCGAGAATTTGGTCTTCTTGAGCTGAGGTGACTTCCTAGATCCTTGATAGTAATATCATTCCGTTGTACAAGGTTTGCAAGCAGTCCGATTTCGCCATTGCATTTCAGCTTTGGGAATATATTGACTGGGTTGTGTGCCTAGCTTGAGCAAATGATTCCTTTAGCTTTCCAGTCTTCAATTAATGCTCTGTATGCTGGCATGATCTTGTCAGGGAATGTGATGAATCTCAGATTATAGTTTGAAATTGTGACTTTCAGCTGGATGTGGTGGTTAACATCTATCAAGGGTGGTAATTCGGCTGTCTTCTTGTCAGGGAATACTGTAGGAAACTTGGAAATGAAGTCTGGGACATCTGCTTCATTAATGGCTGAAAATAGTGCATGAGTTGATTTCTTATTGGGCAAGGTAATTCCTTGGTCAGGAAAGGTAATAATAGATTTTACGCAATGTATTACAGCATGGTGTGCTGTAAGGAAATGCATTCCGTGGAAGATATCATTTTTGGCCAGAGAAGAGACTAGGGCTTCCGAGATGTCGCCGCTTTCCTTGTTAATCTGTTTGACAGACTTTGCTACATAGGTGATTGCTGAGCGTAATCCTTTAACTGCCATCTTCAGGTTGATAGGAGTCTCGAGGTCTCTGGTAGGGATTTGGTGGGTAGTGACAAACACTCCTGATATCAAGTTGTCTCCTGTGGTTCCTGTATTGAATAGGGCCTTTGGTTTGTAGCCATTGAATGTGATGTATGCTTCGAGGACTTGGGATTGAGTTCCACTAGGTCGTGCATAGTTAGTGGCAACTGTAACGGATTCCTTTGAATTGGGATCCTGTTCCTGAGTATGGTATGTTCTTCTGACATTCTGTGGTCTCCTTGTTCCGCCAGGGCCTCCATTTCCTCGCAGCTGGGTGCTCCGATGCTTCTTCTTCTCAATGCAGTTATCAGCGTAGGGTCCATGTTTTCCACAATATTAACAGTGACTAATTTTCCAAAGCCGATCAGTAGTATTCAGTCTACACGACATAGGGAAAGGAAACTATAAACAGCCCTAGAACAACGCCAAAGGAAATCCCCACTCTCTACTCTAATTTTCTAGTCAGTTCCGCTCTTCTTTTAGTTTCCAGTGTTGGTGACATTGCTGCTGCCCTTGGCATGGGACAGTGTTAACACCGATATGTTCCAAAACTAAGGCAGGCTGTATCCAGAGGCCGGTGTTGGCCTGATGTTTTGCGGGTAACATCGCCCATCTTCTAAGTAGGCAATTCGATGCTATCTAGTGACTCATCAAGTAGGGAGGCTGCATTGAAAATGCTTAGAGAATGATACTTGATCTTGGCGTGAGAACTCCGTATACACCTTATATGCATCCAATATCCATCTGCCTAGAGTTTGGATTTTATTCTCTGAGATTCCAAGTTCAGCTGCCCAAGTTGCTGCCTCTCTTCAAAAGCTATGCCAATTCCAGTTTCCCATTCCTAAGCCCGCCAGGGTAGCTAAATCCAGTAGTCGTGCCATTATATATTCCCGGGTAAATGCTGCTTGTGAGAACTTTCCAAGGCTGAATAGTGGTGCATAATCTGGACTGTGGTTGTCTATGTCTAGTAGTATGCACATAGCACGTACAGGATATCCAGTATCACGTGATGCCGCAATGGTGAGTTTTATTCCCTTCCGGAAGTGGTTGGTTTTGCATGCAGGTAGGTTGAGTTGCATATAGGTGCCATTCTGGTGTATCTGGATACTGCCTTTGGTTAAGTACCATTTTCCGAAGCTAGGGTCCAACTCTCTGTCAGCTTCCTTATAAGTGAACTCTCCTACCTACAAGAATCCGGCAAATTCTAGTGCAAGTGGGTGCTCAGATTACTGTATTTTCGTAAGAGTTAGGGTTTAGACATGACCGGATTTTGAGCAGGTGCCCACGAGTTAAAGATGTCTCTTCCGTCGTTCTGGTTGGTTGTGGTCTTGCCTTATTCCTGGTATGGTTCTTTCTAGTTGGGGGTCAGAGAATGCTTTTCATTCAATTCCAATATCTAGTTGATAGGTCTCTATGCTGGCTAGGTATAACTTCATAGTTTTTACTTTGATGGTACTGGCCAGAGAACACAGCCATTCAATTAGCCATGTAGATTCAGCCAGAAAGCATCCCCAATTTCTGTGCCGGAAGCCTGCAAGGGCATAAGTGGTAGTAAAGCGGTCCCAGGGAGTATCCTAGTTTCGTCTGGTTGAGGGTGCGAGCCCACACCAAAGGTAGTAGGCCGCTCTAGCTGTGAGACCTGAATGCTGTACATTAGTAACCCAAGTCTGTGGAGGTTGCAAGAAGGGGAGATTAACTGGGGAGCAAGGTCAGCTATTTTATCATAATCTAAGTCTGAGGGCGGATCTGGCAGCGCATTATCCTTCGTCGAGATCCAACTTGACTCGACCTCTAAATCATATTCGGTAGCGAGGAACATGCATCTTCACAAAACTTGCATATGTGCTCCGCAGTTCGACTGGTTTGATAGCGCATGGTCCACTGCTCTGTTGTCCACATGAGTGACAAGTTTTTTCCCAAGCCAGAATTCGCCACAATATAAGAATACTTGTTCCACCACACACATTTCCTCTGTGTTTATATTTTCCTAGGATTTTTATAGGTAACTGGGGATCCTGATCGCGAAAGCAAATCCCGGGTGGGGTATTGTCTCCCCTGGCATAGTGTAGAAAGTACCGAACCCCTTGGTACTTGCTTCCTCTGACCAGACAAGATAACATATCTTGTCTACCTGTAAATTGATCTCTCGGAGGGTGTGTGCAGGGCCTGGGACCACCACACGAGGTCTTTCTGGGCTTCCTGAGAGAATCGTTGCTTGCTATACACACAGCCTGGGGGGGAAGTGTGATTCCATGTTATACGAACGGTGGAGTAACGTGCGGCCAAGTGGGACAACGTGGAGACAAAGTTGAAATACCCTTTTGATCTTTTGGAGATCAAGTAGGGATACTGATTTGTGGGCTATAGTGTGTTTGATTATCTGATGTGCTTTCTGGAGTTTCTTTTCTGGCAGCCTTATTACCATTTCAGCTGTATCAAGTTCAATCCCACCAAAGCTTGCCACCGTCCCTTCCTCGTTCATAGACTCTTTGATTTAAGTCCAACTTCGCTGGTTATTTTATCAAAGTCCCATTTACATTGTTCGAGATCTCCAGTTTTGGGTAGAAACATTATAAAGTCGTCCAGATAATGGATTATACTCGTGTGTAGGTTCGTATAGAGAATTTAATTCTCGGGTATCCAATGAGAAACCTCCGCAATGATATTGAATAGAGGAGTAAGTCATGGCTCCTTATTCAGGTGGAATTCCAGTGTTAATAGAGCTTGGGGCACCTGGGGGGTATGAGATGTGATCTATTCGACGCTTACTCTCATCTGACTTGTCAGGTAAACCCAGTGGGAAGGCTGTACAGTTATAAGGTAAGCTTGCCATGTTCATATATGATGTGAGGCGGCCTTTGTCCAGATCAGATGCTATGTCTGCTGTAACACGCACGGAGTCGTTATTGGCAGTGGCTAGATTGAGGTGAATTGTAATTTTGCTAAGAAAACTTTCAAGCCCAATCCTCGCGCCATATTGGCATATACCTAAGAGGGCGGCCACTACTCTTTGGTCTGGAAAGTCCAATATAAGCCGTTTACAACCCGGTAGTTTGAGTGGTCCTGTGGGCATTTCGAGGTTGTGGCGGGTAAAAAGGGGGTACTGGATTGATGTGTTTGGGCATGCCAAATCGGTGGTGGTGTCTGGTGCGGGGATTTGGGGCTTTAACTGTACTAACTCGGTTGACCCCTGAACGGTAGAGGGTGAATATACTTATATTGCAGTGAGTTTAATGCTAGGCTAGGGGGTCATGTAGAGATGAGTAGGAAATCCGCATGTCTTGAGTATAAAGTAGGAAGCAATTTGGAGTGGGGCTGGAGAGTCTAACGGCCTTTAGAACTATTACGGGATTAGTATACTGACCCACTATTTCCAGCGCTACACTAGGCGGCTCGGTGGTTGCTACTACAGGTAATACAAAAATGTTAGTATCAGCACAGCCCAGAACGGCATTCCCGGAAGTTCCAATTCCGACCTTCCTGGGTTCCAGTACCTAATGCACCTATCCCAGTGGAGGCGGAGAGGGTGGACTCACTAGCATGGGTGTTGTAGCCTATTCGGCGCTCGTGGAAGGTGATTGTATTGCAGGACGTGGTGGCTAGAGGCATGTAGCCAGTGGCAGTTTGGTTGTCACCAATAGGGAGCTCGTATATTCTCCGGCTGGTAGAGGGGACTAGGTTTTGACTTGGTAGCCATATCTGACGCGGGGCTGCGTAAGCGAAGAGCATCTAGGCAACTAGCTCACTATCGAGTTGTCGCCATTCTGCTGTTTGGTAGATATTCCTTCCACTGGCGACTCTTTTTCAGTGGAATTGGAAATGGTAGCCTTTGACCCGATCACATGTGTATTTCTCTAACAAGTCATAGAGATTCATGGTATAGACTGACAGGGCTGTTGCAAGCTCGCCCTGCAGGCCATGCGGAGCCAACTGGACTAGGATTCCTGTATAGGCTGCCCATCGCTTAAAAAAACCACACATCTAATATTCGCTCTCCTTTCGGTCGCTTTCTGCCTGCACGAACTCTATACCTCTAATGCTGATAGTCTGCTAGCCTTAAGCCCGTTCCTTTTCACAGGGTAGTAAGCGGTATATATTCGTTGGCTTGAACCGGAATTCAATTATTCGTACTAGAGTGCTCCTCCCAACTCCGGGAAAGAGCACCCCTACTGTGTCTGCTATGGTGGATGCACTCTCACTACCTGCTGGGTCGTCAAATGGGGTTGGGTCGTACATACCGACACATCTCCGTTCTGCCTGAGTTGTTTGCTCCCTTTCCGTTTCTTCTCTTAGTTGTTTGAGTTGTGCTTCGAGCTCTGCGATTCGTATAAGAGAAGGCTTTGGTTGTAGGGCAATGGTACCCTGAGCTGATTGTTGGGGTGGTTGTGGATGGCTTGAGCTGCGCCCCAGAGCGGCATCCTGGGTGCTACGCTGGAGGAGGACACAGTCCACAATCTCTTATTGATGGGTATGAAGGAGTTCCGGAATGGTGTTGAAGTTGATTTGGCTACTAGATGCCGTTGCTGATAATGGGGATGAGTCATGTAGGCTTGTTGACAGTGGTACTCTGGCTTTGGCCATAATGGCTATCCGTGGTGGTAGGGCAGGCGTGTCTTCTCCGTGGCCGCTGGGTGGCGAGTGGGTATATTGAGGTGTGCTAGGCTCTGGCTCATAGCTTGAGCTCGAGGTGGCCAAGGTTCCCTCACTCTCTGCCCTGGAGGCGGAAGGTTCTGGTTGCGAGCCGTAATGGCTTGGGGGATGAATTTTACGCCTATTTTTCCTTATGCCTTGCCTGTCTTCTGCTTGGTTTGATGGGGTCTAGCTTTCCCTACCTGTTGTAACTCGTCTAGGGGCCATTGTCTGTGCTTACTTGAGGTTAGTACCTGGTGGGAGGTGGTGAGCATGGATTGAGAAGGGGTTTTTGTAGCATTTTGTGGAGGATAAAGAACGCGAGCTGTAGCTGTAGGGAGCACTGTGGTCAGTAGGAAGCGTGGTGGTCTGCAGGACGGGGGGAGAAGGTAGGTAGTATAAGTCCTCTCGAGTACACGGACTCCACCATTGGGAGCTATGGCCCCTCACAGTGCCAGCAACTGGCGATACCTTTTTCTGCGACCCCTCAGAACCCAATGATTTATCCTTGCTGGCTCCTGTGTGCTTTGCCCAATTGGCAACGGGTTTCTCCAACCTAACATTTGTCACTCATGCGGCAAGTCTTATTACCCTGGGATACTCTTGGATGCTTAAAGGTATTGTTAGAGAATCTTGCTTGATTTCGCTGGGTATTATTCTGAGGGCGCTTGGGTGCTGGTTGCGAAACTGAATTAAAGGTAGCATATCCTTGACGATTTCTATGCAGTGCTGTAGAGTGGGTAATTGCATCTCGCTTTTCCGTTCTCTGCACTAGCTGGGTAAAAGAGGTATTTGAAGTGATAAGTGGCTTCACTTCATGCTTACGTTTGATATCCATGACATTTAGGAGTCTCTGCTTTGCTGAATAGTCCAAAACTGTTGCACAGGGGGAGACTGTTTCTCAAGGTTTCAAATTTGATTACAGGGTCGGTAATCTGTGCTGTTTTTCCGCTAGTAGTGTGCTGGACTTGTAGCCTCTGTTCATAGATGGTATCTATGGATATCGAAGGAAGGATATAGGCTTTGAATTTCTATTTGAGTCCAGCAACTGTGTGGTCTGCTAGGGATGCTTCATATTAGGTGAATTAATTGAGGGCTTCCTCTCTGCAATAGGCTCCATAGGATTGCAGGACTACAGGGGTATCGTCAGTTAGGCCAAAGCTGGGGATGTATCGATAGACTGTGTTGAACTATAAGTTGATTCTCCATAGGTCACGATCCTTTCCTTCTCTTTTGAATGTAAATGGTCAAGGCCATTTAGGACGATTATATCCCTCTAGGGCGATTGACATGGAGAGCAGTGTAGGGCTTGGTTGGTTGGTGGACTTGGTGAACTAGTTGGTCCTGGTAGACAAGGTAAATCGTCTAATGCAGGGCTTGGTTCACTGGGTTCTCTTGGTAGACTGGGTGGTCTAGGGGGCGAAGCTGGGGATATTGGTCCTGGAGCGTCCTCTTGACCAGAATATGATTCTGATTCTGAGCTTGGTTCTTACTTGGATTGGACTTCTTGATGGAGCTATTCTGGGACTAGTTCTTGGACTTGGACTTGGACTTGGTCTTGGTCTGGAGCTTGGGCTTGGGCATGGTCTTAGCCTTGGTCCTCTTCTTCGCTGCTGCTGCTATCCACTGCAGCTAGTTCTGGATCGACAGATAGTTGTGCAGGTGGGGGTACTTGCGCTAGACTTTGGGGTCCTGAGGAGTATGCTACTGATCCTATAGTGAAGTGCCTTCTGATATCTCTTGGAAGCGAAATGGTTGCTAGCTAGGGTGAGCTGGTCTCGCCAGGAGTCCACTCAAGGCCTTCTTGGAAACTGGTAGGTGTACTAGTACTGCAGGGTCAAGGTAGGTGAAGGGTGATCAGTCCTCTGCCGAAGAAAAAAGGTATACTTAAGTCTAGGTCAAAAAATGTAACCTACTCCCAAATATCTCGAGAATCCTAAAGGGACTGTGAAGATATTATTAGGATAGGGGGAGAACTGTCGATAGATAGGTCTTCAATAGACAAGGTAAATGATATGAAACTAATAGAGTAACCATTTAACAATTAGTATTAAAGATGATAGTCCTGTGGGGCTAGAGAGTCTCCATCCTTAAGGGATTGCAGGCCCCTTAAATACAAAATACTTTAGCTAGGAAAACTTAACAAAAGCGCAAACATCCTGTACAACAAATATGCTTATAGAGGTAGCATACCAAACTAACCATATTCCGTAAACAGAGGATTAAAAGCGACAAGATAGAGCTAACAAAACAAGAAATGGAATTCAAACAAGAAGGAAGAAGATATCGCTACTTCTACACAAATCCAGTAGGTGTAGCAGGAGGATAGTGATACCTGAATGGGTAGAAGCAGGGAGGGGTAGTGATAAGCAAAACAAGTAAAAAATAACAAGTTTGGATGTCATAACCAAGCCGGAAGGAACAACTAAATAGTAACGCTTATTAGGTATAAACTCAAATAAGTGATAACCAACATCAAGTCACTAGTAATACTAGATATACAGTAGGATTCCGTTACAAATGAGGTATATTGGATCTGCTGATGTCTCATATAAAATGGAGCAGAGCGTAATTGTCTCCTTGTCCCTGTGCTTAACCTGTTTGAAGGATTCCTCATGCTGGGGTGGGAATTCAAACACATCTTGGGAAATTAGGTCCAAGAGTGGGGCAGTAGTGGAGGCAAGGTGTGGGAGGAATTGTGCATGATATATCAAACTCCAATAAAGTTCTAAACATCTTTTTTCAATTGTGGTTTAGGCCTGTCTTCGATGGATCAAATTTTTTCAGGGTTTGAATGAACTCCTCTCTCTCTAGAACATGTTCTAGGAATGAGAGCTTGGTGGTGAAGAATTTAGATTTGGCTAGTGATACTTTGATTTGGTGCTTCTTCAGTCTTTCCAATACTTATCTGATGTCTGAAATAGGCTCTTCAACAGTTTCTGAGTAGATGGTAATGTCTTCTATGTATGCCCAACGGAATAATCCAATAAGTCCATCCAGGACAAACTCAATAACTCTTATAGCTGTAGCAGGGGCATTGGCATCTCCATGCAGCATAACGCTACATGAAAAGATCTAAAGGGTATCTTGATGGTGTTTTATTTTTCATCGCTAGGGAGAATTCGCATTTGGAAGTACCGGTTTGCTAGGTCTATGGTAGATCTGAACTTTGCTCTGGCACCAGTTCTGAGTATCTTTGATTGGTTGGGAATCGCTCCATGGTCCTTGATAGTAATGTCGTTTCTAGGGACAAGGTCTCCAAGAAGTTGGATTTGACAATTGGGTTTCAACATAGGGAATATATTGACTGGTTTGTGTGCCTCGCTTGGGTTAATGATTCCATTTGCTGCCCAGTCTTCGATTAAGGCTCGGTATTTAGGCCTGATCTTGTTTGAGAATGTGAAGAATCTCAGATCATAGTCTGAAATTGTCTCTTTCAGCTGGATGTGGTGGTTGACATCTCTCAAGGGTGGTAATTCTGCTGTTTTCTTGCCAGGGAATACTGTAAGAAACTTACCAAGGCAGTCAGGGGTATTTGCTTCATTCATGGCTGGAAATAGTGTATATGTAGCTTTCTTGCTTGACAAGGTGATTCCTTTGTCAGGGAAGGGAATAATAGATTTTCCGTAATCTATTACAGCATGGTGTGCAGTAAGGTAAGACATTCCTAGGAAGATATCATAGTTGTCCATAGAATAGACTATGGCTTCTGAGAAATCGCTGCTTTCCTTGACTATCTGCATGACAGGCTTTGCCACATAATTAATTGCTGAGCATGATCCTTTAACTGTCATCTTCAGGTTGATAGGAGTCTTAGGGTCCCAGGTAAGGATTTGATGGGTAGTGACAAACTTTCCTGATATCAAGTTGTCATCAGTGATTCCTATAGCAAATAGTGGCTTTGCTTTGTAGCCATTAACTGTGATGTATTCTTCGAGGGCTTGGGATTGAGTTACACTAGGTCCTACATAGTTTGAGGTAACTGTCACTGATTCCTTTGCGTTGAGATTGTCTTCCCGGGAGAGGTATGTTCTCCTAACATTCAGTGATCTTCTGGGTCAGCTAGGGCCTCCATTTCCTCACTGCAGTGTGCTCCTGTGCTTCTTTCTCTCACAGCAGTTGTCAGAGTAGTGTCTATCTTTTCCACTGTAGTAACTGTGATTGTCTCTTCTGTGCCGAGCCTTCTTAGCCTGTGAGACTCTTGGATGCTGAGAGGTATTCTTAGAAAACCTTAATTGATTTTGCTGGCTATTGTTCTGGGGGCACTAGGGTGCTTGTTGGATAACTGCCTTGGATGTTGCATTAGCTTGACGATTTCCATATAGTCGTGTAGAGTGGGCAATTGTATCTAGCTTTACAGCTATCTCTACTTGCTGGTCAAAGGAGGTCTCTGAAGTGATATGTGGTTTGCCTTCTCGCTTGTGTTTGATATCTATTGCATCTACGAATCTCTACTTTGTTAAATAGTCTGAAATTGTTGCCTAGGGGAGACTGTCTCTCAAGGTTTCAAGTCTAATTACAGTCTCATAATATGTGCTAATTTCTGATGAAAGTGTATTTGACTTGTAGCCACTATTCATAGATGGTATCTGTAGATTTGGAAAGAAGGAAGTAGGCCTTAAATTTCTGTTTGAGTCCAGTAACTTTGTGGTCTCCTTAGGATACTTCATATTGGGTGATTTTATCGAGTGCTTTCTCTCTGCAGTAGGCTCCATAGTATTGCGGGGCTAAAGTGCCATCATCAGTAATACCAAATCTGGCGATATATAGATTGACTGTAATAAACTATAACTTGATTCTCATAGGGCATTGAGCCTATCTTTCTCCCGTGAATGTACATGGTGGAGGCCATTTAGAACGATTATTTTTCTCTGGGGTGACGACTATTGTGATAGGTGATGGCTAGGATTGCTTAGTGGACTTGGTGGAGTTGGTGGTCTTGATGGACTAGGTAAATTTTGTGGTGCAGGGCTTGGTTCACTAGGTTCTCTTCGTAGACTGGGTGGTTTAGGTGGCGAAGCTGGGGGTGCTGGTCCGGAGCGTCCTCTGGAGCGGAATCTGATTCTGATTCTGAGCTTGGTTCTTTCTTGGATAAGACTTCATAGTGGATGTAATTGAATCCTACTATGTTACTACCATTACGACTGAACTGGGGTTGGTTATTACTTATTTAGGTGTATACTTGATAAGCACTACAATTTGGTTGTTCCTTCCTGCTTGGTTATGACTTCCTAACTAGTTATTTTTACCTTGTTTCACTTATCACTACCCCTCCTTGCTTGTACCCATTTGGGTATGGCTATCATCCTGTTCTACCTACTGGATTTGTTTAGTAGTGCTGATCTATTATTCCTTATTGTTAAGATTCTATTACTTGTTTTGTTAGCTCTATCCTGTCGCATTTAACCCTCTGTTTTCCGAATATGATTACCTTGGTATGCTCCCTCTATTAGCATGTTTATTGAACAGGATGTTCAGGCTTTAGTTAAGTTTCCCAAGCTACAATCTTTTGTATTTAAGGGGCCTGTAATCGCTTAAGGATCTCCACTCTCAAGCCTCACAGAACTATCATCTTTAATACTACAAGTTGAACAGTCACTCTATTAGTTCGATACCTTTTACCTTGTCTATAGAAGATATATACATCAACGCTTCTCCAACTATCCTAATAGTATCTACAGAGTCCCTTGAGGATTCTCGAGATACCTTGGAGTAGGTTCGACTTTTTGACCTAAACTCAAGTATACCCTTGATCTTTGGCAGAGGATTAATCACCCTACGCCTACCTTCACCCTGCTTTACTAGTACAGCTTAGTATTTGCAAGAAGCCTTGGAGCGGACTCCTGGCGAGACCGGCTCACACTACCTAGCTACCATTTGGCATACCTGAGATGCCGGAAGGAACTTCACTAGAGGATTGGTAGAATCCTCCTCAGGATCCCGAAGTCTAGCGCCAGTACCCCCACCTGCACTAACATCTGATGATTCAGAACTATTGTAACCTACTCCCAAGTATCGCGAGAATCCCAAGGGGACTCTGAAGATACTGTAAGGATAGGGGGAGAAGCGTCGATGGACAGGTCTTCAATAGACAAGGTAAAAGGTATGGAACTAATAGAGTAACTGTTCAACAAGTAGTATTAAAGATGCTAGTCCTGTGAGGCTTGAGGGTCTGAATCCTTATGGGATTGCAGGCTCTTTAAATACAAAAGATTGTAGCTAGGAAAACAAAACAAAAGCGCAAACATCCTGTCCAACAAACATGCTAATAGAGGCAGCATTCCAAGGTAACCATATTCCAAAAACAGAGGGTTAAAAGCGACAGGATGGAGCTAACAAAACAAGTGATGGAATCCAAACAGGAAGGAACAAGAGATCGCTACTACTATACAAATCCAGGAGGATAGCGATACCCCAATGGGTAGAAGCAAGGAGGGGTAGTGGTAAGCGAAACAAGGAAAGAATAACCAGTTAGGAAGTCATAACCAAGTAGGAAGGGACAACCAAATAGTAGTGCATATCAGGTATAAACCCAAATAAGTAATAACCAACATCAAGTCTGTAGTAATAGTAGAAACATAATAGGATTCCGTTACATTCCACTTAAAAGAAATAAAACCTACAAATAAGGAATATCCTAAAGGGCTTAATGACCAACCCGCCTTTGGAGCATTCCACTCAATTTCAAAACATATAAATTAATCAGTAACCATATATCCATCACTGGTGTCAGGACCTTACACCTTTATAAGCCCCATAGTAGCGAAGACAATACTATGAAGCATTTAGCTTTCTATCTCAGATTCGTCCAAGGTGGAGAGTGTTGTACTGGTATCAGATTCTGAGTAGTCTGAGTCTTGAAGAGGTTTCCAAAATCCGTCAGGGTCAAGGTCAGGTGAGAGGGGGGCATATTTTGTTTTCTGAAGTGTCCAGGCAGAGAAAGTCTCGCCATGGTACCAAGGGAGTCTGAAATGTATAGATTCATTGTAGGTATCGAACCAGTAGGATCTGGTGAGGGTGCTGACGCCTTCTAGGTTGTAGAGGGGTTCCCATGTTGCTTCGATTTCGTCATAGCCTTGCCAACGGATCAAGAACTGTCTCTTTCTGCGATAGATTATATCTTTAAGTATCCTTTCGATTTCCCCTTGCTCTGGTCCACTGGCATCGATGGTGACAGGTTCGTTGGATATGGTCTCAGGTGTTCCTGGGAAGGCGAAGGGGTTGGGTCTTAGGTAAATGCGAAGATGGCTGCGATGGATCCATGGGTGGATTCCTGCCATCACTGGGGGGACTATGAGTTTGTAGTTGTTATGTCTATCAGGTCCTTCGCTCACTGAGAAGGGTCCTAACCATGGTCCAACTAGCTTGTGATTTCGTCCAACCTTGTGGACATAGGGTGCTGACTTGAGGATAACTTCAGTTTCGTTAGGGATGATTGGGGGTCCATCCTTTCTTCTGTTTTCGCTGGAGGTGGTTTGGCGTGCTATGGCCTTCTTGAGGACATCTCTGGAGAGTTCCTTGTTCTTCATGATCTGGGAAGCAATCTCGTCTGCTGCTGGTACTGAAGTGTGAAGAACTTTGACGCTTGGGAGGAGGTTTGGTAGTCTGCCAAATATGATTTCGAAGGTAGAGAGTTCTGTGCTATCGCTGGGAGCTGCATTGATTGCCGTCTGGACATGAGGAAGGTGGCGCACCCACTTGGTTCCTTTAGGGTTAACATAGTTTCTAAGGCATTGGCGAACAGTTCTGATTCTGTGGTCAGTCTGTCCATTGGTCTGGTGATGGTAAGCTGTAGCCATGTTGAGATCAACATTGAGATTAGCTATAAGCTTTGTCCAAAAGAGTGAGGTAAATTTAGGGTCTCTGTCAGAGACTAGGGAGGTAGGAAAACCATCAATAGAGAAAACTCGCTCAATAAGGGTGTGGGCAGTTTCGATATCTGTGATGTTTTGGGAGACTGGTATGAGGTAGGTAAAGCCGCTGATTCGATCCCAAACAACCATGATGAGTTCAATCTTGGAATCACTAGCGAATGGTCCTGTAAAGTCAATTGTAAGGAACGAGAATAGCGGCCTGGGGACAGGGAGCGGGGTGACTGATCCTTCAGGGACAGTGGTAGGTTGCATGTTGAGTTGGCATAGGTGGCATCTACGGACATAGTCTTTGAAATCGTTCCTCATGGAGAGCCAGTAGAAGTTTCTTGAAGCGTATTCAAAACATTTCTGCCAACCCATATGTATCATTTGTTCATGGGTAATGCGCACAATTTCGCTTCTGATCTTAGCACCTTGATAGCTTGCTTCATAGGGGACATAAGCACAGTCTCTACTGTCATCCTTCCCCTTTCTGACGAGAACTCCATCATATAAGAGCCAGTCAGGGTGCTCGATAGCCTTGGTAACAACCTCAAGGAGAGTGTCATTCTGGGTAGGATTTCGAATGCTGGAGTACCAATTTCTTTTCATGTAGTTGGTAAGCTGAAAAGCGCGAAGGTCAAGCTGTGAAGAGGGCTGATCAAAGAAGCAGTCCTCATAATCGACAGGTGCTTCTGGGGTAGGTAGATCCCATCCTTGGTCGATATCCGGTATTTCTCTTTCTATTCCTTTATCAATAACGGTATGAAAGACTGCGTAGCCATCATCATCGTGGAGGGGAGGAGGAACAGCCCATCTGTGTTCTGCTCTGCGCTTGGGATCATGAGGGGAGACAAAGTTGGAGGAAGAGTAGAGAGGCAAGGGTCCTGGAATATCGCGAGATCCTGAAGGAAAGTATACTGTATTCTTCCCATTCATGTGGGTTAGGCATTCGTCCCAGACACAGGCAGTCCAGTGCATGGCTATGTGTCTATTAGATTCAAGAAATCGGTCCAGTTCATTGACTGGGGGTCGAGGAGGGTCTGGTGTGGGCTGAGGGTCAGCTTCAGTAGGTGTGCTGCTGGGGGCGATATTTGCGGAGGTGGTAACTGCAAGGGATTCCTTTTTGGGTGATAGAATCATGCATTCGTTTAAAGCAGTTACTGATAGGATCTGGATGCAGTGGTTGGTCCATATCTCCAGGAGTATTGTCAATTCTTGCCGCAGGGCCTGACATTTGAGCTTTATCTCGATCAATAAGTACTGTGGCCTGTGATGGCTCTTGAGGGTTGCTGAGATAGGAGGAGGTCTCGACGATTTCACAACCTTGAATGGCATTGGTTGCAAGCTCGTGGGTATCTGCTGCTTTGTCCAATGCTTGTTCAACAGAATCTGAGTATTCACTCGCTTCTTGGGAGCTGGAGGGGTTTAAGCTGGTGCCATGATGTAAGTTCCACATAGAGTGGTATTCAGGGGTAAGAATGCGAGATGGGACTTGAAGAGAGAGGGCAGAAGAAGGGTCTAGGGCTTGGGCGATGTCGAGGTAGTGTCTTGATACACTGTTCACGGCGGAGGAGGGGGTCTTTATAGGCTTCTTCTCTGTAGGGTCTTCGAGTATTTGGTCTTCTTCAGCTGGGGTGTCTTCATAGATCCTTGATAGTGCATCTGCAAGGACATTGTCTTTGCCAGGTCTGTGTATGATATGGAAATCATAAGATTACAGGAACATGCGCCATCTAGTTTGGCGGTAAGGTAGGTCACTATGCTTCAGAAAAAAGGATAGTGCCTTGTTGTCTGATACAACAGTGAACTTGGTGCCATATAGAATCGGATGGAATACCTCAATGGCATCCACAATCGCTAAAAGTTGCAATTCATGGATCGGGTAGTGCAGCTGACTTGTTGCAAACTTTCTGCTGTGGAATGCGGCAGGGTATGCTATCACAGGGGAGGGTCCTTGGCCAACCCATGCTCCTGCTTCAACCTTAGAGGAGTCAGTAATGAGGTATATTGGATCAGCCGATGTCTCATATGCGATGGGGCGGAGCGGAATAGTCACCTTGGCCAGGCGCTTAACCTGTTTGAAGGCTTCCTCATGCAGGGGTCGCCATTCAAACACATCTTGGAAAATTAGGTCTGAGAGGGGTGCAGTGGTAGAGGCAATGTGTGGAAGGAACTGTGCATGATATATCACAACTCCAATAAAGGTCTAAACCTCTTTTATCGATTTTGGTGTGGGCCAGTGTAACGACCCCTAGATCAGGTGGTATAGCTTACCGAACCTCAGCCCAGCCAGTGGTCCTACCAGGACGTGGAAAGGAACGGTACCAAACACCTGCAAAGTGACATAACAATCATAAGTACCTTTCATGAAGAAAGGGTACTTAGGTACCTAGTTAGACAGGGTAACCCAGCAAGGCCGGGTAACCTTGGTGCACACTTAGGTAGGGTAACCCCGCTAAACAGGGTAACCCGGAGCTACAGTCAGGCAGGGTAACCCTCTTGAGTAGCGTAACCCGGAAGCATGGTCAGGCAGGGTAACCCTTTAGATGAGGGTAACTCATCTCCCCAGTTAGGCAGGGTAACCACTTACGCAGGGTAACAGGAAGCACTAAGAAAACATGATAAGCAGTGTAGACGCCGTCAGGCGTGCTACATTGGTGTAACCAGGTGTTTCTAGCTTGTGGAATCGCGTGTAACAACTAGGTCAGTTATGCGGAACCTTCTGGTTACGCAAAGGGGTATTACACAGACTTACCCAGCGATTAGCACCATGAGAGGGCCCAGTTACCCTACCTTGGAGATCGCGGGTGAAATTGTGGACCTCAAGTTACCCTCCCCTCACCTTACGCGAAACGCGAAATCTTACTACAAGTACCCCAGGGTGGTTGGAGTGATTTTGGCACATCAACACCCCCTTGCGGCTCCCACGTACGCCCCTTGCGACGGGTGGGAATGGGTGAGTGTTGGTAAAAGCCTAACAAAACGGAGAAATCGTAGGTGGCAGTGTAACCCCGTATACGTCACCGCCGTCCTTCCGACCAGATGCTGTCCGCAAGATATATATAGGGGTGGGCGACTGCCGACCCGGGCAAGTTGTTAGTATTAACATCAGATGGCTTTCCGAGGGTACTCTAGGTGCCTATAATCCCTTTGGGAGATATGGGGATTCCCCGGAATGGCTATCTGAGAGTCGGGGATAAATGGAAGTTTGTCTGGATGAAACTCTACTACTTACACCACGATAGCCCAGGCACTATACCATTATTGAGGGACGTTACATGACTCGAAGAGGCATTCAGTCTTATCACGGCTAAGGTGATTCCTGAACGGTTGGCTATAGGTAGCGCCTATTTAGCCAAACCAGTCAGGACACTTACCGGGGGAGCTACGCAGTCACAAGAAAAGCTGCCGATAGGCCAAGTAGACACAGTTGCCTGCATTGCTTGCATCGACGGAAAAAGCCATAGGGCTACTGAGTCTCATACCTAAGTTTGGGTCCAAAGTCGGATTGTCAGTTGGCCATTGACAAGACGGCGATCGGAAAGGTTTTTCTCTCCTGCAGGCATAATCAAAATGCTTTGCAGAAGACCTTTATGATTGAACGGACTCAACTTATCCGAGCGATCCAAAGGACCTGAAGTTAATTCTGGAAGGGCCATGTGTCAGATGATCCCTGAGTGGAGAAGGGAGCTCTCTTAACAGTCGGAGTAGGGATGGGTGTCGTTGGCTTTATAATTCTACTTAAGTAAACGCGAAGGCCACTCTACTCTGATAACCAACTATCCTCTCCAGAAGACTTGAATTGAGTGAAGCTCTGGCTTAACGATATTAAGTTTTATCATTTGATTCAATTATTTTATCTTCACCTTCTGTCAACTTTGCGTTGAGTCTTTTGGTGCGGTTGCAACCTTAGGATCCATCTTTCTATAGGGTGCCCCCGTTACAGCCAGTCTTGGATGGATTCAATTTTTTCAGGGTTTGCATGAATTCCTTTCTCATCTATAACATGTTCTAGGAGTGAGAGCTTGGTGGTGAAGAATTTGCACTTGGCTGGTGATGCATTGATTTGATGCTGCTTCAGTCTTTCCAAGACTGATCTGATATGCGAAATGTGGTCCTCAACTGTTTCTGAGTAGATGGTAATGTCATACATGTATGCCCAAACGAATTTTCCAATAAATCCATCTAGGACAAACTCTATAACTCTCATAGCTGTAGCAGGGGCGTTGGCATCTCCTTGCAGCATAACTCTGCATGCAAAGGATCCAAATGGGTCTTGATGGTGTTATATTTCTCATCGCTGGGGAGAACTCAAATTTTGAAGTACCAGTTTGCGAGGTCTATGGTGGATCTGAACTTTGCTCTGGCAACAGTTCTGAGTATCATGGCTTGGTTGGGAATCGCTCCATGGTCCTTAATAGTAATATCATTCCTCGGTACAAGGTCTGCAAGCAGTCTGATTTCGCCATTGGGTTTCAGCTTTGGGAATATGTTGACTGGGTTGTGTGCCTCGCTTGGGTAAATGGTTCCTTTCGCCTTCCAGTCCTCGATCAATGCTCTGTATGCTGGCATGATCTTGACAGGGAATGTGAACAAGCTCGGATTATGGTCCGAAATTGTGTCTTTCAGCTAGATGTGGTGGTTGACATCTCTCACAGGTCGTAATTCCGCAGTCTTCTTGCCAGGGAATACGGTGGGAAACTCGGAAATGAATCAGGGGCATCTGCTTCATTCATTGCTGAAAATCGTGCATGGCTTGCATTCTTGCAGGTCAAGGTGACTCCTTTGTCAATCTGTATGACAGGCTTTGTAACATAGTTGATTGCAGAGCGTGATCCTTTAACTGCCATCTTCAGGTTGATATGGGTCTCGAGGTCTCTGGTAGGGATTTGGTGGGTGGTGACAAACTTTCCAGATATCAAGTTGTCTCCTGTGGTTACTGTATCGAATAGTGCCTTTGCTTTGTCGCCATTGACTGTGATGTATGCTTCGATGGCTTGGGATTGAGTTCCACTAGGTCCTGCATGGTTTGTGGTAACTGTGACTGATTCCTTTGCATTGTGATCGTCTTCCTGGGTGTGGTATGTTCTTCTGATATTCTGGGGTCTCCTGGTTCCTCCAGGGCCTCCATTTCCTCGCTGCTGGGTGCTCCTATGCTTCTTCTTCTCAAAGCAGTTATCGGAGTAGTGTCCATGTTTTCCACAATAGTAACAGTCATTATCCCTTCTGCGCCGATCCTTCTCAGCCTGGGATACTCTTGGATGCAGAGAGGTATTGTTGGAGAACCTTGGTTGATTTCGCTGGGTGTTGTTCAGGGGGCGCTTTGGTGCTTATTGGGAAACTGCATTAGAGGTTGCATTTCCTTTACGATTTCCATAGAGTCCTGTAGAGTGGGCAATTGCATCTCGCTTTTCCGCTATCTCCACCAGCTGGTCACAGGAGGTATCTGAAGTGATGTGTGGCTTCACTTCTCACCTGAGTTTGATATTCAAGGTGTAACGGAATCCTATCATTTTTCCACTATCACTACTGACTTGATGTTGGTTATTACTTATTTGGGTTTATACCTGATAAGCGCTACTATTTGGTTGTCCCTTCCTACTTGGTTATGACTTCCTAACTGGTTATTCTTTCCTTGTTTCGCTTATCACTACCCCTTCTTGCTTCTACCCTATTGGGTAACGCTATCCTCCTGCTATACCTACTGGATTTGTATAGTAGTAGCGATCTCTTGTTCCTTCCTGTTTGGATTCCATTACTTGTTCTGTTAGCTCCATCCTGTCGCTTTTAACCCTCTGTTTTTGGAACTTGGTTACCTTGGTATGCAGCCTCTATTAGCATGTTTGTTGGACAGGATGTTTGCGCTTTTGTTTAGTTTTCCTAGCTACAATCTTTTGTATTTAAAGAGCCTGCAATCCCTTAAGGATTCGGACTCTCAAGCCTCACAGGACTATCATCTTTAATACTACAAGTTGAACAGTCACTCTATTATTTCCATACCTTTTACCTTGTCTATTGAAGGTCTATCCATCGACGCTCCCCCCCCCCAAACTTAATAGTATTTCCAGGGTCCCTTTGGGATTCTCGAGATACTTGGGAGGAGGTTACATTTTTTGACCTAGACTCAAGTATACCTTTGATCTTCGGCAGAGGACTGATCACCCTTCGCCTACCTTGACGCTGCAGTACTAGTACACCTCCCTGTTTCCAAGAAGGCCTTGAGCGGACTCCTGGCGAGACCAACTCACCCTAGGTAGCAACCATTTCGCTTTCAAGAGATACCAGAGGGTACTTCACTAGAGGATCGGTAGCATCCTCCTCACGACCTCAAAGTCAAGCGCCAGTACCCCCACCTGCACCACCATCAGAGGACTAAGAACTATCTTCAGTAGATAGCAGCAGCAGCGAAGAAGAAGACCAAGACCAATCCCAAGACCACGCCCAAGCCCAAGCTCCAGACCAAGTCCAAGAACAAGTCCAAGAACAGCTCCACCAAGAAGTCCAATCCAAGAAAGAACCAAGCTCAGAATCAGAATCAGATTCTGGTCCAGAGGACGCTCCAGGACCTGCACCCCCAGCTTCGCTACCAAGACCACCTAGTCTACCAAGAGAACCAAGAGAACCAAGCCCTGCACCAGACGATTTACCTAGTCCACCAAGACCACCTAGTCCACCAAGTCCACCAAGCAATCTAAGCCCTGCACCCATCGCCATGTCAGTCCCCCCAGAGGGAAATAATCGTCCCAAATGCCCTGCTCCATTTACATTCACAGGAGAAGGAAAAGATCGCGACCCATTGAGAATCAACACATGGTTCAATACAGTCCATCGATACATCGCCAGCTTTGGCATAACTGACGATGCCCCTGAAGCCCTGCAATACTATGGAGCCTATTGCAGAGAGAAAGCCCTCGATAAATTTACCCAATATGAAGCTTCCCAAGGAGACCACACAGTTGCTGGACTCAAACAGAAATTCGAGGCCTACTTCCTTCCTTCCACATCCACTGATACCATCTATGAACAGTGGCTACAAGTCAAGCAAACTACCGGTGGAAAAACAGCACTGATTACCGACACTGTAATCAGACTTGAAACCTTGAGAGACAGTCTCCCCCCAGGAACAATTTCGGACTATTCAGCGAAGCCGAGACTCCTAGATGCCATGGGTATCAAACTCAAGCGAGAAGTGAAACCACACATCACTTCAGGTACCTCCTTTGACCAGCTAGTGGAGATAGCGGAAAAGCGAGATGCAATTGCCCACTCTA